>VUQS01001644.1:4605-24458 GCA_015108495.1 Heterochromis multidens | reverse complement strand
TCCACCCAAAAAAAAAAAAAAAAAAAATGTTTAAAAAAAAAAAAAAAAAAAAAAAGACAGAGGAATTGAATTTATCCGTCAACCATTCAGAATATCTTTATCAATTTCTATTAATACTGCTCCCTCATGAGAACAGAAAATTATGACAATTCTTATTTTTTGAAAGAAGAACCTTACTTGTGGAGCATGATGGATCTGCCATTTCGGTGTTTAACAAACACTCCAATGAAAGACACACCGATGAATATATCATTGGTGTAGTTGTCCTGTGGAAGAAAGTATTACATGAGAACTAATTCAAAATCTCTTTATTATTTATTAAGGAGGCTGAGAGTGATGTAATGTATCTACCTTAGCTGGAAAGCTCTCCTGGCCAAACCCATCCAGTTTTTCCACCTCCTTGATGTATAGCAGTTCTGCTTCAGCAGCTTGCATTCGACTGGAAAACACAGACTGGTACTAAGAACCTTATTGTCTCTGAGTCATTTTCGTCTATCTTGGTGACATGTGCATATATGGACACGCAGTATACAAAGTAGCTGACAGTACCAGTGACTCTTGTGCTCCTCAGCAACTTTCTGGGTCCACTCTTCTAGCACCTCTTCTCCATTAGGCCAGTTCTGAGAGAAAATAAAGATAGCAAAACATTATCCAGCAAGAAAGAAGTGACCAAAAGTTTGGGAGAAAAAAGTAAATATTAAAACCTCTCTGTTCTCCAGCAGCCTATAGTCACTTATAACTGTCACTGGCAATTAAAAAAAATGAAATAATGCTCCATAGTTTAATATTTTGTTTTGATTTGGTAATCACTTCATATTAATCCCATCCCATTCTTTAACTAAAATTCTTCTTTATTCTTTCTGTTTTTTGCCTGTTAGTCAGGTATGCAGAGGGAGGAGGTACACAGATGTCACAAGAATGTGTGCCTTCAGGCAGCACATACACACAGAAACACACAAACGCAGACTTTTCTCCCTCCCTCCCTCATACACACACACATAACACAGACACAAAGCTGATATTTGAACAGTGAAGGCTTGAGGACTCACCACTGGGAAGAGCACGTACTCCCTGAGGAAGTCCTGAGACAGGAATTGAGTGAAGTCTCCAAAGTCAGCTAAAAATCACAAACACAGATGTTCATATTTATTTACACAAAAACAATGAATTTTATTTTCCACAGTAATTAACAGCCTTTACACTATAAACTGACTATACATTTGTTATTGTGTTTAATATGTTTCTGTTGGGGTAGCATGGTGGTAAGGGGGTTAGCACCACCTCACAGCAAGAAGGTTCTGGGTTCAAATCCACCGGCCAGCTGAGGCCTTTCAATATAAAGTTAGTATGTTCGCCCTGCAGTTTTCCTTGCGTGGGTTCTCTCCGGGTACCCCAGCTTCCTCCCACTGTCCAAACACACACATTAGGTTAACTGGAGATTCTAAATTGGCTGTAGGTATATATTTGAGTACAAATGCTCGTCTCCCTGCCCTGTCAGAGACTGGCAACCTGTCCAGTGTGCACCCTGCTTCTTACACTATGACAGGTGGGATAGGCTCCAGCCCCACCACGACCCTGAAATGGATAAGTGGAAATGGATGGATGGATGGATGGATGGATGGAGTCTTTCCAGTTAAAACCGAAGTAAATATTTGTCCAAAGACCTATAAAATTCTGCTAGATCACATGGGCGAAATTACCCTTCAAGGCTAGAAAGATTTTCTAACAACTGCTTAACAATGGAAAAAGGTCTGTTTTAACCCAACTATCATCTTTCTATAGTCCAAGCATAGCCAAACCAACCTAACCTAACCAAAGTGTAACTGAAAACTGGGGGAAAAAAAAGAAAAAGTGAACATTAACTTTTGGTTTCATAAGACCCCAGTCTCTCGGGTGAAAATCCTGTGTCTGTGCCATTCAACCATACCATCGGCTTCCTACCTGCCACTACTTTGCTGCTCACTTACACTACGTAACCTGACTTCCTGCTTTCTGCTTGGAAGTGTTCTTCCAGAAAATCTATCAACTTATTGCCATCAAGACTGACTACTACAGTTGTTTTAAAGGCTTTTTTTTTAAGTTTTTAGAATCTTAAAGGAAACATCTACATAGTTGCCAAATTACACCAGTGTTACTGCATCTGCGATTATGCAACAGTCTACTTCGGTCAGAGTGATGCAAATTTCATCCATGCAGATGCTCTGTCATAAAGCTGCCTGCTGCACATGTGTTCATCAGGCAGTTGACTTGTCCACGGTGTCCACATCTGTCCCCTGAGCATGTTTCTTGTTTGTTTGGTGTAAATACTTGTGAATTTGTACTGTACTATACTATTAAAAATAACAAAATAAATGTCTATATAACAGCAACAATACCACCTGCACCCTCTCTATAACATGTACAGTCCTCCTGATATTGCTTGTACTAAGTACCTAAAAAGTGTTCTGCTGTTTGTCAGACAAAAGGAGGTCTAGCACAGGATCCTTGCCTCCCGACAGATAAGAGCCTTCCTGATGCTGCTACAGCTAACCTTGGAGCAGCTGATAAGCTAACTGTCTGTTTACATTCCCCTGGGACACAGACAGCACCCAGGAACTGAAAGGATGGAGTGAGGGGGTGTGTGTGTATGTGCATGTGTTAGGACTGATACCATAGGAACTCAAGTGGACTGGGTTCTCCCTGTGGTATGCAGCCATAAAAGGTAGTGAAGTCAAGATGACCTGAGAAAGTGTGAGTTTGTGCTCACTCTCTCTCTCACGTTGTCTGTCTCTCATTGGGAGACTTGTTCATGTTGTCTTACCTTGTACTGCCAGGCCAGCCAATCTGATTCCCTGCTCTACAGAGCACTGCAGACGTCCATCCAACACCTCCTTCTTTACCTGCAGGTAATACTGATACCTACAGAAAAAAAGAGGAAAGGAAGATAAGAAACACAACAAGGATACAAGAAATAAGAACCATGTTAAATAAAAATTTTAATTTGTCCAATGCATTGGTTTATGACTGAATAGAGCTAAACAGTGAGGTTTTGGAAGTAAAAATCCAATTCATATTCTCCATAGGGATTTTGATTATGAGCCATTATGCTGTAACCATCCAAAGTAGACTTACTATGGGCTTAAAAAAACGGTATGTGCTCCTGTATTATGTGTTATTTGGGATGTCACGGACAAAAACTTTTCCCACAATCCTAAATTGAAACAGCAAGATCTGAAGATGATTGGTAGGAGTCGCTGTTACCATGGAAATGTTTAAACCCGCGAACATCAGGTTGCTTAGTGACCTAATGTCTACACTTCAGAAACCGCCTGAGCGGTGACTGCAGTCAGGAAAGGTCTGTATTCTATCAATAACTACTACTACTTACCACAAACTTAAAAATATATTAAAACCTATTATTGTATAACACCATTATTAACTATATAAGCACTACGATAATGAAAAGGATTAAATTCAAGAAGGTTTGAAGCCGTTTGCTGTGGAATCTGGGATTTGCAATGCATTATGGGATGAGTAGTTCCTTCAATGTTAAAAGCGATTAGGTACACAATCTTATACCTTTGCCTTTTTTTGTCGTTTTCCGTTATTTTTTTTATCCCAATAAAATCAAATCATTTTATGGTAATGATTCACCTCGTAGCTAAATGGCTTGGTTCAACGCTAAACCCTGTAATGGCAAGTGTATCATATTTGATACACGAGTTTTTATTAGTTTTTTAGACTTCTAAAATACAAAAAAAAAAAAAATGCTGGATGTAGCAAATATGATACAAATTAATATTTAATCTCCTTTTGTTTTTAATTTGTCAGAAGTGAACTGGAGTCAAATTCCTTGTTTGTGTGCACGAACTTGGCCAAATAAAGATGATTCTGATTCTGATTCTTATGAGATACAAATTAACATTTAATCTCCTTTTGTTTTTAGGTTCAATAAACACTCCATTTAAAAAAAAAAAAAAAAGAATTTTCTGGCAATTATTTCATGGTTCAGTCTTTACAGGGTTAAAATTCTTTATTGAGGTTTCTCAATGTGCACATTGCTTTAGAGATGTTGGTCATATTGGATGTGACACAAGCACCAGTCGCTAGGGAAAAATGTGTATTCCCCGGCTGGCTGGAAAGTGGTTCCTGGACATTCATGGCTGTCGCTAGGTGAAATCGGTCACAAAGAGGGTGCTGCACCAAAAACCTCCTAGTGATTGCCTTGGTGGCTAGTAGATTGCCGCAGTCACCTAGTCGTTTGTATGGAAGATGCAGACTTGTCTGCAAACACTAGTTAACTACTAACCGAGTGGTAGCAAAACTTAAAAAAGTGCAATGCAAACCGGAAGCAGAGAACATTCACCTTCAAAGTAAAAGCTGTGCTTCAGCACTGCACCCAACATATTTCAAAATGTGCAGCTTTTGCTTTGAAGGCAAACGGTCTCCATTTCTGGTGTGTGTTGCACTTTTCACAGTTTCACTACCACTTGGAGAGTAGTTGGCAAGTGTTTGCAGACAAGTCGATGGCTTCCATGAAAACTACAAGCAACCATGGCAATCTGCTAGTAACCAAAGCATTCACAAGGAGGTTTCCACCAACCATTCAGGGAATACCCATTTTTCCCTCACGACCAGTGGTTGCCAGATGGCTGCAGACCAGTCTCTAGGACATTGTGACTGAGGCCCTATTCACATCCAAAATGGCGGACAAGTTAACATCACATGGTTAGCAGTCACATGACTGCAAAACCTCAATATAAGGATTTTCTGAAACGAATGGGAAATTCACTTCTGGATCTGAAGCCCTTAAAAAAAAATGAGTGGTCACTTTTGAGCTCTATACCTCCAAAACTAATCACATTCCCATCAGCATCAACTGTACTTTGCATTTCACTCAATAGAAGGTGGTATTTAACAATCAGTTTGTGGAAAACCATGTGGAAGCATTGAGAATCTAGGAAAAACTGAATTGAGACCATAAACTCAATTGGAAAATGTTACTGAGGTCACAGAACAAGAAAAAATTAGGATCACTTTCTCATAGATGTCTAAACTGGATGTTTTTCACAACTAGAGAAGTCACTCCCTGTGGTTTTATGTTAATTAGCAAACTATGATTGGTAATATGGTAAAAATGATACCTGCTAAAAAGTGAGCATGCTCACATTTAGCTCAAAGCCTTGCAGAGTTGCTAGAAAGTATACAGACTCTTATTTTTATGTATCAGACTGCATCTGTATGCATTTTATAGCTAAACTGCACAAAACATTGACTAAGTGGGTGGCAGCATTGGAACTGTTGTTAGCTTTCAAAAACTCTTTTTGGTTAGTGGGTAATGTACCTTTTTTTTTTTTTTTTTTTCTTTTTTTTTTTTTTCATAAAAGCCGCACTGTCTCCAAACACCACTTATATAAAATCGAGTTGGAAAACATGATGGGTTCCAGTTTGACACATTTATCCAAAGAAAGTAAGAGGAGCTGTGCTCAAGGCGCTGCACATTAGCAACTGAAAGATAGCCAACATCTGCTGAGACACCACAGAGAGATGTATTCTTCTGCTTCTGGTCTGTGCAACTAAAAGTATGTGTCAAGACAGTATTGGCAACAGCATTAGCTGCTCAAAACAATACCAGTAAGCCTGCTGCTGAAGTGAGGAATGAGTGAATCACCTCTATTTGAAACAGCAGTGAGTCATTTTTGACTTGAGTGGAATGCCAAATGTATACCAGCAGAGCTGCACAATATGATTTTATAAAAGGCATGTTACACGGGGCTGACGCAACTAACTCTGGGTTTAATCTTTAGGAGGAGCAACGCAAGCTGGACAAAAGAGGAGCATTATAATTTCTGTGCAAATGTGAGGCAAACTAGGAGCCATTTTACTGTGGTTTTAGGCAGTGATAGCTTTGCCAAGCGTAAGCTGATATGATGACACTGCTCAGATTGTTGAGCAGCTTTCACAAAATGTGGTAAAAGTCCCAAAACCAAGAGGCTGAAATATACTGAGCTCCTAAAGTTTCTGTGCTCTTTTTGTCCACTTTTAGTCGTGGTCCAGCTGGATGTTTGTCTTCTGAAGAATGGAGTGGCCACACAAGAGGAAAGAGAGAACTGTCAGGGTGACCGGGCTCAGCTGCATAAAAACTCACACGCCGTTTCCTGTTGGCTGCCATGGTGACCACAGGCTGAGTCTTTCCAATGTAAGCTGTGAGACACCTTTTCTGATGTGCACTCACAGACACACACACACACACACACACAGTCAGAAAGAGTATGCAAGTCCATGCCAGAGTAACCGAACATCTATGTAGAAACCACTGAGTTACATGCTTAGTCATTCACCCACTCTTCTCCTCAACTACATGCTCAGAAATACACAACGTTTTAGTTAATTTTCTTTCCCCAGCAGTTGTAAAACTTGTTTTCACTCTTCCCCATGCCATTCAGCTCCCCCCGTACTTTTTATTTACCCCCAGAGTTTCACTTTCATGCCCTCCATTATCTCCACACATCTTTCATGATTCATATTCTCTTTCACATTCTTTCCCCCGCTTCTCCCTTCTTTTTTGAGCTCCTCTCAGCATACTCCTGGGCCTATAATCTGACCCCGCCCTCCTCCCTCACCCTGTCATTACACCCGTTGGCTAAGCTGCCATTCCGTTCCCGTGGCAACCCTCTAATTAGCCAACCCCAACCACAGAGGCTGCAGCGAGAGGCGGAGTCTGATGCGGTCCGGAGGGGAGGAGCCAAGCAGGACACAAAACCCTTCAAATGATTGTGGACTTTGTTTTTTAAAACACTCTATGTTTTCCCAGCAATCGCTGTATGGGGTCTGGAATAACGTTGAGGTCGACAGAGGTTGGTTCTCATTCCGAGGTTCAATGGTAACAACATGATGGTGTTTATACATACGCGAAGCCAGCAGTGGTGAGGCGGACAGTAAACTGTTGAAATAACTCTGAACAAGTGGAAGCGTGACAGTCAGAGTCTCAGAGTGTTCCTCATGGGAGAGTCCACTTTACACAAAGTGGCCACAAACACAGCCACATCTTATGGAACAGTGGTTTCTGTATTTTTGGCTTCTGGTCCTGAAATCAAACCTCTACAGGTTGACAAAAACTCACAAAGAAAGCCAGAAATATTTAGCCTTTATGTAGAGATAAGCTTTTAACCATGAAATGAAGGTTTTCTGACACTGTTAGATTCCCTGAGTTGATAACATCACCAGATTTATACAAGGCAGATTAAGAGAATTATTAAAATCAGATTGCTTGTAAGCTTTTATGTATTAAAATATAAAACCATTTCTAAACATCAAGAATTAATAATCCATCACTAATTCATTCATTCATTCCTTCATTCATTAATAACTCTGTACAGACAAACCCATTTTATGATTTCACCGTGATTCTGCACAAAAAAAACCAAAACCCATATAAGTCATAGAGTATTTTCATTAATTTTAGTCTTATACTTGTGGTTATTACAACATGGTTATTATAGAAAGCACACATCCTTCCAGTGTTTTGAGACCAACCACAATTGGACAGATGAGGCATCTCCAGCATTTTTTGGAAGCTCTTCAGTTGAAGTGGCAAAGGCTTTTGGAGCATGTGTCATGGCTTTTTAAGCGGGTTTTGCATTTTCCAGTTTTCAAAGATAGAAAACTACTGGTGCATTTATAAACGTACTTTTGAGAATTTTGGAGGGTTTCTGGTGTATCCAATGCATATCCAAGCCAAGACGCCGGTCACTCTTTAAGAATGCAGATTATTTTAAAAAGCTAATAAAAAGCTTAACAGTATTCAAAGGACAGATTAAAACCAACTGCAGGAAAACCTTCAGACAAAAAGGATTTTTAAAAAACTATATTATTTTAGACATTTTTCTTACTTTAGGATGACCAGGGTGTTGAGCTGATGATGTAGGCCTGCGTGACCAGGACTTCAGCAATCATTTACCCTGCGTCTGTCATCAACTTCAAGCAACCACTCACAACCGGTCGGGAAATACTAATTTTTCCTTCATGACCAGTGGTTTCCAGATGGTTGTGGACCAGTCTCTAGGCCTGTGTGACTGCGGCCTTATTCAGTTGATCCTATATGGTTGCCATGATTGTCACCCATCCAAAATGGCAGACAAGTTAACATCACATGGTTAGTGGTCACATGTCTGCAAAACCTCAATAAATACATATAATTCCAGGATGCTAATGACCCAGGTTATGCTTTTTCAAAGATGGTTTTTAAACAAATTTAAAAGAGTCATCTATCTTAAAATAAAAACACTACAGTCCCTCAAATGTTGTAAAATGTTAGCTAAATTACAAAATAATTTGCACAAATCTCAACACAAAATTATTTTAGAATCAGGTTGTGATCCCACAGGCTTCCAAGGTTACCAAATAAGTATAAAATTTAGACGCTTCAATAACGAGCTGTAAAGCTACACTACATTTAATGATACTGGTTTTTAAAGGGGGAAGAAACTACTGGTTTAGGAGTAAAATTTGTCCTAAAATCAGCTCATTGTGTTTCTACAGAACAAGACAAACATCACATAAAAGTACTATCAGCAGAAAACATTTTATGATGTTCATGACTTGTATGCTTGAACATACTTGTGCACAAAGAACCACTTATAATAGCACGCACCTGGCATGTATGTCAGAATGACATCACAATGCTGTAACAGCAGGTGAATATACACACAAAGACATGAGGTACAGCTTTCCTTACTAAGGCTTTTCTTGCGACTTCCACTATGGCAGAGTGCTCTGCTCTGGCAGTTCAGGCAGCCTCTGAGGCACAAAGAGCCCTTTATATGCCCACGCATGTTCAAACCCTGCTCAAGACATGCTGCCAGATGTCCAAGCAGTCTGGACAACAGGCCTGAGAGCATTTGCGCATGTATGCATGCATGAATGTGAGTATGTGTGTACATATGTTTCAGCCCCTCCTCCATCTTGACCACCTCTGGTCGAGGTGACCACCCCCTCAGCCCCCGGGATGGGTCCAGACGGTTTGTGTGGGAGGCAGGAGAATTTCACTTTGAAATGTGTTGAATCAGCAAGGGGCACAACAGAGTACAGCTGTGTGAGTGTGTGTATTGGTGATAACTAGCTGGACAAAGCTAGGATTTCAAGGCTATTGGTGCCGTTAGCCTTAGGGGCTGTTGAGGCCAGCTGGCCTTGCTCCAGTCAACAGCTCTTCATTCATGTTCCTCATTTTGTCTCTCCGAGCCAGCTTTCCTCTCCTTTATATCAGAAACATACCAGGAACAGAAGGCTTTAACCTCATGCTTTCTATGTAAGAGTGTAAGATGTGTTTTTGGTGAGCACAGGTAAAAGTAATGTACTTACAAGTGAGTTGTACAATACATCTGTAACTGCTGCCTAGTAATTGTACTGTTGGCATCCATGTCTTTTAAGGCGAATATAAAAAATAATGAAGACTCTGGAAGAATTTAACAGGAGGAAATCAAAGATAAGTGTCACCAATTTAGTATCTGCCTAGCTGTGAAATATTTTAATTGTTAAGTCAGATCACAGAGACCTGTAACCACCAAAATCGATTGAGTTCATCCTTGATTCTAAGTGAAAGTGGACAAATTTGAAGAAATTCCCCAAGATATTAAAAAAAAATATCAGACACACAAGAATTTGGATAGACTCCTATAAAAACATAATGACAGCTATGGGTAGATTTCATCACACAGACAGAAAGAGTCTGTGTTTTTACAAACTGTCGGAAGTAGGAGTGACCAAATGAAGAAAAGAGACACATTAAAATATCTCTGATATGCTTTGGCAGGCAACTGGACTGGCAAGAGTATTGCAATAAAGTAGAAATTAAAAAAGAATTAAAGTGCTGTAACATTTAAATATTATGACTATAGGATACATTAGAGAACTCTGCATGGTGAATTCGTAAGTATATACAGCATGTATGCTGAGACCCCAACTTCCCCTGCTCAGGCTCATTTTTACAGCTGCACGGATAGAGGAAGAGAGGGAAGAGGAAACAGATGAATCAATGGATGGGAAGAGAGGGAGATCCAATATTAGGTTACCCATCAGTCAAATACTGAACTTCAAAGACCTGACCACATCATGCAACTCACAATACCTTCTCAGAAGAGATAAAATCAATGCGTTGCCTTTCTTGTTTCTAGTTATTAGTATTCTCACTCAAAAGACTTTTAAGTCTTTTTAGTGTTTTGGTATTATTTAATTGCTGTTAAAATACACAGAAAACTTATCATATCTTACCTAAATAAAACTGAATGTGAGAGAGATAACATGCATTTTAAAATAATAAACCTTTATTCAACTGTAATTTAACTAGATAGGTTACTTTTCTCACGGTTTTGTGAAATAAACTAATTCAAAGCACAAACACCTAAAAAGCCAAATCCACTTGGCCTCGCTTAGTTTTCGCACACAAACAGACTTTCCTATGTTGACACATAAATATGTATAAGGTCTAGCAATAAACAAATGCAGGCAGACAGCTCAAACCACATAAATAACAAGGTTGAGTCCTGCTGCCAAGCTTTTACTTTCTCTGTCCCCACTTGTTCTTCCTCTTTGCATTTGTCATTCTTTCTACAAATCCTGCCCTCCTGCCCATCATCAGACCAGGTGTGTATAAGCAATGACAGAAGTGCTTCACTGGATCTGATCCTGATCAACCTTCAGACAATAAATGATGTACATTTTTTAAAAAGAGAGCTGTGACTGTGTTTATATCCTGTGAGTTGTCAAAGGAAAGAGAGATTTGAATTTAGTAAAAGCCCTGATAAGCAGTAATGGATAATAAAAATGTTTTGGAGAGTTGAGGAGATTGTTCTTTTTTTTTTAGCTCGATATATAGAAAAAAGGGATGGGTCTTTTGGAAAAGTCTGCCTCGTGGGCATGCGTATGCTCTTACAATGTGAGTATTGTAACTTCTGACAGGGCTGCAGCTGGCTTCTGAGAGGATTCTTGGGGGAGTGTTTGAGGTGTGTGAGCATGTGTGTGTCTGCATATGTTTTGTAAACCAGACCCCCCCCAATCCCCTTTACCCCCCACACTTCTGCTGCGAGGAATGTGTGGTCCGCCTCCTACGCTGGACGGCCGTGCCAACATTCCTGACTAACAGACGAAGAAAAAGAGGAGAGAAAAGTGAAGGAGGACGCGGGGACACTGAGAAAGAGAGTAAAAATGTGGGATTAAAGACTTAGAGATCTGCTCTTGATAAAAAGTAGAAGGGTGACACCATGTACAGGGATTGCAAGAAAGAGAGAGGGGGCTTGAGAAAAAGAGACGACCATTGTTTTCTAAATTGCCCCTAAGCCCCCATCATAACCCCCTTAACCCTATAACCCCTGTGTACACACACACACACACACACACCATAAAAGCCCTCAGGGGATTCCATGAATACCATCCCTTTACCAGAGCAGATCCTGGCTTCTGTATAATAAACCTGCAGACACACTCTCTCTAGACAATTTACTCTCCTCTGTCAGATCAGTCACAAATAAATTACTTCACCGCTTTCAAAACAGAGTAATGGGAATGCATGGCTCTCAGAACTACTATAAAAGGGTTAACACGCTGGCAAAAACACACACCTTAAAACTAACTCTAGTGTGAAAACGTCAAGCTGTGACCTGCAATCAACCTTTCCCACTTCCAGAGAAGCTGAAGCCACAAATTCACTAGCTCAGTGTGAGGCAGACCTAGAGAGTTCTGCGAGTCAGTGTGTGTGAGAGTGTGTGAAGGAATATGAGACGGCAGACTGTCCGCTACACACTGACCCTTGCATGCACCCTTCACAGCTACCCAACATGCTCATTGACACACTCAGACAAACACACACGCACACACACACATTGGTATAAGGAAAGACTGGTTGCTGTTGATGTCATTATCTGTCTGTGACAAACTATATCAAAAGATCAAGTGAGTCATCAAACAGATGTTAAAGGAAGTTTATTTGAAGTTTCCGATAGACACTTATTCACTGTCTTCCTGGGAGTTAGCTGCACTTCGATCAATATCCCTCACATATCTGTATGCCAACTATGAAGCTAAAGCCAGGAGAAGTTAGGATGGCTTAGCATTAGAGGCACTGGTTGCCAGATGGTCGCCAACCAGTCTCTAGCACTCAGTCACACAGGCCAGAGACCGTAAACAGAGAAAAATAACTAAGCTGGCTTTGTCTGAAGCCAGAATATACGTAATCCCTGCAAATGTAAAACATTCTACACTTTTTTGTGTTTGGATTAAACAAATGATATAATATTGTAATTAGCAGGTGTTTATGGTGCTTTATATGGATATTTTTTTTACCTCTTGACAGAGCCAGGCTAACTGTTCCCAAAATATTTGCAACAGACTGTATATAAAGGATGGACAAAGCCACACATTAATTTGTTAAGTCCCAGACTGAAGTCTCAACAACATTAGCTTGATTTTTAGTGACCATAATTGTGCAAGAGGATGGGTAGTACTAAGTTATCAGATTGGATAGCAAGTTCCATCTATAGACTTGATGGGTGTATTGCACCTTTTTAATAAATGATTAAAAATAATATAAACTTATAGAACCAAAAAAAGTAGAATGTCATTCACCAAAACTGACAGTCTGTTAATATAATTAACTACACAGCAAGTCATTATTATTTGTCTGATAATTTCATAAAAAATCTTCCAAAAGGCACCCACACTACAAAACAAGTCGAGCAGTCCAGCTCCGTGACTTGAATTAGGTGAGGTGAAGCCAAGCAGACAGTTAGCATGCAAAGCTTCCTTCCTTCAACGCAGCCAGTATTTGTACCAGGCTGTTAACACGTTTATTTCTACTGTAAAGTTGGTCATTGAGACGCTTCTGGAGCCATTAAAGGAAATGCAATTATTTAGCAACTGGTTTAATTTTTCAACCACGGAAAACACTTGCTTAGTTTTTTTTTTGTTTGTTTGTTTTAAACTCTATACTTTGTTGTTGTATTTATAAAATGTTTTAGCGCCACATGGCACACAGGCTATCTTTTTACATGTTGAGGCCTCATTCAACATGAAAAAATGCATTGTCATTTCTCTACATTTTCAAACTGACCGTCCTGTCATATTAATTAGTGAACAATAATGGGACAGTAAGCAGCTATTTTAAGAGACTCATAACATTTAACTTATTTGTAGTAACTTTGACAGGTCAACCAATATTGACTATAAGAGATGAGAGTCATGAGAAAGAAGAAGCAAAATTTTGCAATATTATGGCTATGAAAGATTGCAACAAAAGCATTTGGAAAGCACTGTTACAAAGGGTGGTTAGTCACTACTGTAATTCCAGATAAAAAGATACAGCACACAGCATTCTGATTATGTGGCTGTCTTATGTAACCGTCTCACAGTTAGCATTTGGAGACTCTTTACCTGGTGGCTTCTTGCTCCAGCCGGGAAACATTGGGAACATAGAACATGACTCCAAAGAAGAGCAGTGGCTCATTTCCAAACTTGTCCAGCTGCTTCTTGAGGGGTTTCTCAAGTTCCACCCAACGTTTTTCTGGGGTCTGGGTCTTCCCTTGGAACCACAGTCCAAAGTAATGGGTCTAAACACAGGGGGTGAGGAGACAAAAATAAGTTGCGTAAACGAAATGGAGTACAAAAGAGCCAGATAAATTCATTTGCAATAGTGGAAGCAAAGGGGGGCTGTAGGGGTGCGCTGAAAGTAGAGATGTACCAACTGACCAGCCAGGGGAACCAGAATCAGTTGATTTCCAGCATTCTCTGAACTGAATGGTGAGAGGCCGATTAGTCTCATGTATATCCAATTATGAGCCATTCTTTTCCATGCATGCCCAACACAAGCACAGCGGTGCAGATAAATAGTCACACACACACCCACATGCTAATATGTCGCTAGAGTGGAAGCTTTTCACTGTGAGTGAAGACAGTAAACTGCAAGGGGTGCCACCATGAAAAAAACCAACCTAATCAGACACTTAAATAACCTTCACCCAACTGGACTTAGAAATCTGAATCAGCCAAGAAACTTTCAGTTGGTACATCTCTAGAAAATATTTCCCAGGAGAGAAATCGGAAATTAGTTGAGAAATAGACTGAAAAGAATTTAGAGATTACATTATTAAGCACCAGAATTAAAAGCACACATTTCTCCTTAAAATCTTATCAAACCCTTGACGTCAGCAGCGTAACTCTATTAAAATTAAAGTGGAGTCTTTACAATAACATTAGCTAGCTCACTAAATTCAATGAAAATCAGTAGTCTTGTTATCCAATCAAAACAAAGTACTATTTTAACTGAAAATGAAACACAAAAAAGCAAGAATAGACCAGTTTATTTCTGTCTGTAAAAACGCTCCCTTCACATTTGAAGTTTCTGATATGAAATCTATGATATGAGATGCCACCATGCTGTGAGGAGATCCAGGCATAATCAAAACAAACACATCAGCTCACAATCCACTGACTTTTGTAAAAACACAACACTACTAGTGTTTGCCTTTTCATTTTGTTAAAGGATTTTTATGAAACAGCCTTACCTGCATGGGTTTGTGTCTATGTAAAGATCTCACAAACTTTTTTTTTTTTCAGTTTTATTTCACAGATTATATTTGGCAAAACATGTAATTTAGAAAAAAAGGTGGGTTTTTTTGTATTTTGTGTATTTTTGAGATGTGCGTTTTTCACTGGCATCATAAAGGGACGAGCACACAGATTTGGTCTGTATAAAGTCAAAGTGAAAGTCGGAAACTGCAGCTGCAATAGCACGCACACATACATGCATGCAGACAGACACACACTTCAGACCTAAGATATAACAGTAAAGACGAAAACAACACACACACTCTGATGCACACATAATCCTGAGACAGTGTGCATTCAAGGGGCAGACAGCAGCTACAGCAGAGGTGCTGGACAGCCTCATTTATAACATCACTGACACCTAGCAAATACCACAACTGTGTGTGAGTATACATTTCATCGCCCCTTTCTCTTTTGCACTGTCAGCAGCTCCAGCAGGTGCAGACACACTCTTGAGCACACATGTTCATCAAATTTAATCAGCCTTGAGCCAAATACACACATGCATACAATCTTCATGTGATCTTTGAACAAACCAAACCACGCTTTTTACACACAATTAATTTAGTTTGTGTTTGATGTTAGAAGAACAGGGGAGGCAAGTGGGACAAACTAAACAGGAGAGAAGGAGAGAAATGAGAACATATGAAGTCCACCTGCTGGTAGACAGAAAGCACTGAGAATAATGGGAAATAGAAGAAGAGGATGAGAGGGACCCAAGGGGTAGAAGAGACAAGAGGATGAGCAGTATGCCTTTCTTCTGCAGTGAAAAGAGGACACACGTAGACACGCTTCATTAGAGACAAACAAAGACGGTAAAGGAGAGACACAGCAGAGGGCAGGGAGACATGGACAGGGTGTAGGGAGAGACGCGTGGCAGTCACACAACCAAACTCAGCGTGAAAACAAATGTCCAGCACTCCAGCTCACCATCAATTACATCCTGAAGCTGACAACAGTGAACAATCATAACACTTGCAAATTGGAGACGGATATTTTAGAAAACTATCACCCACCACATTATCTACAAATAAAGTGCACCAGTGTCATAACACTAACCTCCCGTAGCTCCAGCCTTTGGGCCACCGCCTCCAGACATTCCTGTCCTGTACTTTCTACTGACAGCGTGCATTCAATCACATTGTTGTCCAGCAGGCGGATACGCGTCACAAAGTAGTTCTTGCTCAGGACATTGTAGCGCCGTGTGCGCCTCAGCTTCAGCCGGAAGGGCATGGCTGGCAGGAGGTCAAGGCGGGGTCGTGGCTGAGTCAAAGGTCAAAAGTCACTTTAGAGCAAGCAAGCAGAGAGAGGGGTGGGCGGGCTCTATGACCTGGCTGCTGCCCTCCTCACTCTCGCACGACGCCAGCCACACCACCGGGTGGAGAGATGCAACCTGGCAAGGCGCTGGCCCATTCCCAAAGGTGTCCAGAGAGGAGGAGGAGGATGAGGAGGAGAAGGAGTACAAATGGGTGCTGCAAAGAGAGATAAGAGAGGAGGATCAGTCAAAATATAACTAACTTAAAAAATAACTAGGAAGTTTTATGGATAAATTTCCTTTCCCAAACCCTTCCACGCCATATTTCCCTACATTATCAGCCCTCCTACACTCCATAAACGAGCAGAAACTAAAGCAGACTAATCTACCAGTGATGAAAAGGAGCAGTGGTGGTGCTGGAGCATTAGCAGAGGCAGGAATGGTACGGCAGCAGTCAGACAGCTTTATCCTATAGTTCAGGCAGCTGCACTCTCTCGACTCCCACGAGGCCCAGCGTCGGGCAAAGCTGGGAGACAGAGGCAGAGATGTGAGGCTATGGATGAACAGACATCAAACAGCCGAGCACAGACATCCATCTGAACCCGGCAGCTGGCTTTGAGGAACTAATGGAGCTTCTAAAGTCTCATATCTGCCTGTGTGGGAGGCCCTTCCTTTCCTTTTTATCTCCGCTCTCTCTGCTCGACAGCAGCACAGTGCCAGACATTGTGGAGTACAGTGCAGCGGTGTGTGTAAGATCACACGCCTGCGGTGGTGGCACATATGTTGCCACAGAAACACTTTTTGCCAGCTACTGAAACAAAACAAAACAAAACAAGAAAAAGTGTGAACTCATGAGGTAAACAAGAAAACACACACAGGGAAGTTTAAAAGGTTGAGCTGGGTGTTTGGGAATTACTTTGAACGCAACTAGGGTACTCATCAGTTCATAGCTTTCATGTCTATAATGACGAAAGTCCTTTGAAGAAGTGCATGACAGAGATACAGGCAGGTATAGAGTATATCCTGTAGCATGTATATAGTACAAACCACTACATAATCATACTTTAAAAAATGAGCTTTAAACTGAGCTGTTAGCCACCAATCACTAAGGAATTTCAAATAATCCTGCTAATATCAATGGGATTAAATTCAAATAGCTAAAAGCAGTGTCATTTTAAGGGTGGTGGCTACTTTGTAGCCTTGTTAGACAGGAACTAGATCACAAAACCAAAAAGAAAAAAAAAGGCTCCACACCTTCAAAGCATGGAAAAAAACAACTTCTTCCCAAAACACTGATAAACCAAAGGTACCAGAACTTCAGAGCTACAAGAGATAGCGAGAAAAATTATGCACAAATAAATAAAAACATATGCATGGCTGTAAGAGAAAAGAGCAAAATATGACAAGGCAATGTTCCAGCGAATAGGAGAGGAGAAAGGGGAGAGGACCAAGGGAGAAGGAGGCGGAGTAAAGATGGAGTGGATGTGTTGCTTCTTGTCCTGGGCTCTGGCAATGTGCTGCTGATAGTCAGCTTGGACCCTGGCCTAGATTCCTCTCTACCCTGACTGGAAAAACAGAGCACACCTGATACAAGTATGCACCACAAGGAAGGAAAGTGTGTGTGTGTGTGTGTGTGTGTGTGTGTGTGTGTGTGTGTGTGTGTAACAAGGCTGAGTGAGCAGGAGAAAAAAGACACAGGGAAGGCAGGCTTGAATGAAAGAGGGCAAGAAGGTACAGAGTTGGGTTGTTTGCTACAATTTTAATTACACTTGCTTCATGCTCGTCTTTTGTAATAGCCTTGCCCCTTTGGGAGCCGTAACACATTCCTTACTCCTGAGTCCTTCTGAGACACTGCACGGTAATGTGGCATCATCTTATTCATGTGTTTTGGGTTTTTTTTAATCGGCCGTTTGCGCTAACACGTACACACAGAGCGAGCAAGCCACAGCGAGTGAATAACTGGGTTACAATGGGTGAGTAAATCAGCTTTGCTTTAGGATATATGGCCATGCTGACCCCAGCCGTCACATGACCCTGAACCACAGACCCTCCGACCCTCCCCACTGGCTCCGGCTTAGGGGAAGTGACATCACAGGCTGACAGTAAAACCTTCCTAAAATGACTCAAGAATGGTTCCCGAGCACCCAGGCCTGCAAGATCACTGTCAACAAGTACACAAATAAACACACAAAGACACAAATAAAGACACATACTTTCACTGTGTAGTGTACAAACATAGACAAGCATGAACAGGGCACACCGCAAAAACATACACAAGATCACACACACACACACACACACACCCACCAGGTTCTTCAGAGGTTAGCCAAAGGACCAGACAGCAGTTGGTGCAACTCTAAACTAGTAATCAGTGGCTTGGTTAGGAGTGTGTGGTAGAGTAAAGCCAGACAGAAAGACAGACAATAGTTTGGGCTCTAACCCACTCCTCAATGAAAAAAAGAATACACTGCTTCAGTTCTGCTACTGCAATACAGAGACATTTTCTCCTGACCGTCGTGTTTATTTCCAGCGTGCAAAAACACTATATACGTTTATGAATTTGCACATTGTAATTTTGTGGCACAGACGAAACGAGAGGGAAAACTGAGGAAAGAGGGTTGTTTTTTCTTTTTGAGAGTGGTGAGCTTTTTCTAAATATATATGAAACCATCCTCATCTTTTGTTATGTTTTCTTTTTGTCTTTATCCCCCCACAACTGATATGGCAGGGGGCAAAAAATTGGAAACAAGTAGCTTTTTCTTTTTTTTTTTCTGTGTGTGCGTAAACCACAAACCACATTACCACTCAAGTATATAGGGTTTTTTTTTTTGAAAGACGCATTGTGGGATAACATTTTTACACACTTATTTACATCAATCATGATAAAAACAATTATGCGGGAGCTAGCTGAAAAGAGCAAACTTTCAGACCTTTCAGACTTGCATACTTTCAACTGAGCCCCACGACAAACAAACATTGATGTTTTGATGTTTTCTCTGTCAGCCTGATATCAGATAAATTTTTAATCAAGCATTACTATTCATTTAAACCTGCAATGCAGAAGTTTTGCCTCCCTCTTTTAGCACTGAGAGTAGTTACTCAAATACATTTTAAACTTCCTGGGTTTTAACTGCCATGCTTCTAGCTGCTGTTGTCAATACCCAATAACGAAGGCGTAACAATTCTCCGAAAACCAGGATTTTTGGCCAGGGTTTCCATTCATACCTCAGTTTTCCCTTACCGTAGGCCTGATCATTTAATCATGACTTGATCAAGCACAAAAAGTAAACAGAACATTTTTTGGATGTATTTCTAGTTCACTTGTTACCTGAAAGATCTATGTGGAACAGCTCCACTTGGGTGTTACAATACAGGAAGACTGAAATGTAATAAAAATATAATGGACATTTGTATTGTCATTTAAACCTTGGTTTAAAAATTGTAATACTCCCATCCAACATGCAGTCACAACTGTAGACTGGGTAGCATTATAATAATTGTGATTATGATTCTGTTCATAATTTTTAATGGAAAAAATTTCTAGGTGCAGCCAAGAGGCAGAGGATGTTGTGTTTTATGGTCTCTGCTTTTTGCAAGTGATGGGGTTCTGTTGGCGACGACCTCCAACTTGCAACTGGGACAGTTTGCAGCCAAGAGGAATTGCACCTCCAAACCTGAGGCCATGGTTCTCACTCAGAAAGGGGTGAAGAGTCTACTCCAGTTTGTGAAGGAGTTGCTGCCCCAAGTGGAGGAGTTTAAGTATCTTCTGCACTTGCTCCTGAGTGAGGGAAGAAGGAAGCAAGAGGTACCAGTCTGCTGTTTTGAAGAGAGAGCAGAGGATGAAAGCGAAGCTGTTGATTTACCGGTCGATCTGGGTTCCCACCCTCCACAACCTCTAGGTAGTGACCAAAAGAATGAGATCTCAGATGGCAGGGGCAGAAAGGGTGTCCTCAAGGATGTTCCTCGAAGGGTGTCTGGGCAAACCCAGGTCACACTGGAGAGATTATGTCTCTCGGCTGCCTTG
>VUQS01001642.1:0-14136 GCA_015108495.1 Heterochromis multidens | reverse complement strand
CACAAAATGGTATTACTTTGTTCAAAATTTTGTGAAAGCATCTAATGCATTTTGTGACCTCCTATCCATAAATATTTTTGCTCTCATAAGAAAGAAACGTACATCATTTTTTTAATATTTATTCTGGTGGCCCAGGATGCTGCAGTAAGAGCTTCAGCGGGCATTTATTCTACCAAATGAGGTACAGGGGCAGTTCTTATATAGTAAGTGTATATTATTTTAGTGTACACTTACATCTAAATTATTTATTCAATGGCTAATTCTGGTGATTTTAGGCTGATTTAGTAAGCTACAGGCACGGCTGTATGGTCACAGAGGAACACAGAGGAAATGTCCATAGTTATTTCACTGGGAGTTATGATGAGGATTTTAATAATTTAAAAAAGACAGAGACTGAGTACTTATAACTTACTTACAAACTTACATACACTAGCAAGATAGAGATTACTTAGAAATATCAACTTAACATAAAATCTAATGAACCAATAAATTTAGAAATAAAATCACAACTTTTGTTATGATATAGAAAGAAGTCACTATTTACAAGTCTGAAAATTTAATTTTAAGGCAGCAAAAATATTGTAAAATATTGTGACTTTCTTTTAAAATGCATTTTTTTGTCATTTTGATGTTGAGTCTTGCCTAATGTTGTACCATGTCACTCACTTTTCCTTAACAAATATGAATGTTTGACAATGATCCAACATTGTTAGCACTGACACCTAAATGGTTTCTCTACATTTTAGTAACAATGTAGTTACTGCCAACTACTTATTTGAACTTAATTCTCAATGCAGATATGAAAACCTGTTAAAATGTTCACTGCAAAAAATGCTCAGCTCTACAGTATGCCCTTACATTAACCTACCTTATACACATCAAGCTCTCCACATTGGTGGTCAAACCTGGTGTACAGCTCATTGAGCATGGTGATCACTTGCATTGGTGTACAGAGTGAGCAAACAGCTGTGAAGCCCACAATGTCAGAGAAGAGCATTGTAACTTGGTCAAACTTCTTGGCTTGGACTGTTTCACCCTGCCACAGCTGCTGTGCCACTGTGCCGGGGAAGATCGAGAAAAGGAGATCCACAGTCTTCTTCTTTTCCTCTTCCAGAGCTTGATGTGCATGCTCCAAGGCTGCCTTGGCCTTCCCTAACCGCTTCTTCAAACCGTCCTGAGCTTTGGCCTGTTCGCCAACCAGGACTACGTCACGGAGAGCATTATGAATTGGAATGTCTGACAGATAGAGGCCGCGGCCTGTCAGCTCCTCCAGCTTGTCTACGCATGGTGAGCCCAAGAACAAGATGACGTTTGACTCTGAAACGTAAATCATCTGACCTTTAAGGTCCATGTGCTGAAAGAAAAAGTAGAATGATGAGAAACAGTTGGAATTTTTTAAAGAAACTATTATTAAAGCTGTGAGATCCTTACAGCTCTTGTAGTTTAAATATTGTGTGCATCTGTACTCTAGGATGCCACTTTTTTCTTTAAATACAGATTTCCCACAGCCAAAATGAGGAGAAAATATACATACTTTGTTGTTTTTAATCCATGGAAACTGTGTTTTTCAAATGTATACATACATTAATTCCCTCAAGAGATATAAATATTACAGTAAAATAAAATGACAGCTGCATACAGCTGCAATCAGCCACAATTTTAAACAAAGCTGAAAGGTTTATTTATGTAGGGAATGTAAGCCGGTCAAGTGGTCAATCTATCTGACTATCAAGATTTCAAGAGTTAAAAATGTGTGTTGTTTAAAAAAAAGAAAAGCCTTTGCTGTTAGTATTATTTGTGTATTTTTAGTTTGTTTTGTCTTTGAGAAATTGTGACACCATCTTCTCAACAATTTTTCCATTTATTTGATTGTGTCTGAAAATAGCTAAAGCTCTTCTTCTAAATGACAGCTTATTCTTTATTTTTCAGCAGTGATTTGTAGAGCCATACATATATAGTTATAGGAGTGGGCCTTTATTGAATGTATCAGATAATTCATGTTATGTTGATGTGTTGTGTCCGCTGATATTTTAGTCATGTTTGTCCACAGTGGGGAATAAGTAACACATCACTGACCCAAGATGGAAGAGACTGCGACACTTGCTGGCTCACCAACTCACTGATTTCTACCTGTTTTAATTGTACTCAGTTCACTAACTGTAAATCTACCACAGGAAGACAAGCGATGCATGATATTAAGTGGAAGCATCTTTGAATGAGTGTCGTTATACCATGTCACATTTACTCGCCAATACGTGTCATTGCGACTGATAGCTGTGCACCCTTGCAAAAATAGCATGAGCAGGGCTCTGCCTTTGATGGATAAAATGGTTTGACATTTGCTTCTGATCTCCGCTGGGGGTATAATGTTGATCTCTACCTCAGGCTGAGTGCACCCAAGTACACCACTAATAAGCTACAATGCTTATAAGCAGCCCATTTTTTCCTCTTCCATTGAAGTCCCTTTAATATGAAGATGATGATGGGAAAACCTTTTCAGCCTCTCTAGTCATTGATGTCACTTTTCAAGCAATCTCACAGATGTATCAACATACCTTTCCTGTGTAATCTGTGGTGGAAACTCCATGCTTTATCCGAATGATAAACTGTGCATTTAGCATGGTAAGGATACCCTGAAAGGTACATTTGATCTGGGGGGACACAATAGAGAAGTGGTCTTGGAAGGTACTAAACCGCCTGAGTCCATCCTTCCGGATCAGTCTCTTGCTGAGCCCATATCCTACTTGGACCAGAACCAGATCCTGGTCAAGTATCAGATGGAAAGGGAAGATAGTGGAGAATAGAGAGGTAGGAAGGGTCCCAGCTGAGGTAGCCCGCAGCGGACTGGGGCTCAGATTTTTAGCATCTTTAACTACAACTGTGTAGAGGAGGCTGGGCTGCGGGCTAGATTGCAAGATGCTGTCTCTGCCATGTTGGGGGTCCATCAGCACATCCACAGTGGTGTTGTACAGCAGGCGGGCAGCAGCTTTGATGACTCCTGGGAAAAAGAGCTCAGTGGTCGCACAAGGGTTGAAGAAATAGACAGTAAGCAGGCCCGGATCCTTGTCTAAGCAGAGCACAGAAGGTTCGTTTACACAATCCTCTCTATCCGGGTTGGGCAGCATGCTGCTCTGTTTCAACAAGACATTGAAGCTGTTGAGGAAGTCATGGAGTGCTCCCCCCACCACCGTCAAAATGTGCCTGTCCTCCTCATAACACATATTAAAGATCTCCTCACCAAGAGCAATTTTCAAAGCTTCCATCGGGATTCCTGTCAGATACACAAAGAAAATAGGGATTTGAGTCACAACCAGTGCTTTAAAAACCATTTGTATATTTTGGCCAGTGAATTTCAGATTAGTTTTTACCTGTTTTGACAGCGTGAATATTCATCATCTCTACTAAATGCTCTGGTTCATTGCTGCAACTCTGATAGTGTGTACAAGAAATTGCTAGACTGGAAAGTCAACAAATACCAAAGTCAGATGCAAAAAAACACACTTTCAGTAGACTGTCACTGAGATACATCAGACTTGGGCTAGAATTATCAACAAGATCATTTTAACTATTGATTTACCTGCCAAATGCGTTCTCATCGATCTATAACATCCCAGACAAAATGTAAAATGTCTGCTGTAACTTTCTAGAGCTGAAGGTGACATTTTTCTACATTCTGCTTTGCCTGAACAAACAGCCAAAGAACCAAAGAAATAGTTTCTACATATCCATATATATCATGTGTGACTAAAAAGGCTGCAAAATCTTGCATTTGAGAGGCTGCAGCAAGGTAACAGTTGGCACACATGCCTGAAAAATGAGTGAAAACATTACCAAAAATAGTTGCAAATTAATTTTCAACTAATTGGTTAATGCACTAATCGTTTTAGCTCCTCATCAGACTGTGACCCTGTTGAGAAAAGTATGCATTAGTATCACTGTGCATGTGACAATTTCTATAGCAGTCTAATGTGTCCTTCATTTGCAAGGGTTTTCTCTTTTTCTCCAGGTATCCATAGCAGCCGGAGTCTGTATCACAACTCCTTGCATGAGTCTAGTAGTGAGAGTGCCAGAAGGTATTTTGTACGGAATCACACATCTTACCCTCATTATTTTTATCATGAGGAATACATGTTGTGGTGGAAGCTGTGGGATAGACCTATTTACAGCATAGTCTTGGATGAGTAATGTTTTTATTGATGTGTTTGTGGCAGCTGAAATTAAAAACAAAAGTTACCTTGCAGAGTCCCTGCTGTGATCTGATAGTGTCATCATTCGTTGGAGGGCAGTGTGCAGCCTTTGAAACTGTATCACAAAGTGTCCAGCAAGTTAAAGGTCAGCGTCTGGCAAGGCTTAAACGTCAATTACAGAGGCTCTAATATTTATAGAAAGCAGGTTTCAAGTGGATACACAAGGCATGGTGTTTATGCTTTAAGGCAAATAAATAAATAAAAGATCCAGTAATACTTTTTTTTCTTACAAATCTAAGTAAAACATTGATCGCAGCAGTAGATACATGAAGTGAATAATAAATGCATTTATAACTCACCTCGGGATATGCCAATTTTCGGATGCTATCCCCAAGTGTATGCAGGTTAACTTTGGCTCTGCTTGTCTTCTTCCGAGGTACACCCTCACCTGTTTTTCCATGCACGTCCTTAGAAATAGGCAATAAATCCGCCGCGTCAGTTGAGCGCTCCTCAAAGTCAACGAGCTCATTATTTTTGGCGCTGGCAGAGAACGGACACTCTCCTGATATCTTTAGCTCTTTCAGCTTGGCGCAGAACATCTTCCCGGCTGTAACCTCCTGGCGCTTCTCTCTTATCTAATTTCGGAGGGAGACAGCTGTGGACGAGCAGTTGTGGTCTCTGGGAGAAATTCCATCATCTGATGTGCTCATCCAGGATGCCTTGCACCTCTCAACCCGCCGATTCACATGATCAGCACCAAAGCCAGAGACCACATACAATATTTATTGAAAACAGCATGGGCAAATGATGGCAGGGAACTATCATTACCAAAAGCCAATGAGAAACTAGAGGGGGGGGCAAGAGCACTAAGCCAATCCATGCGCAAGTGGGGATGGTGTAGCCAAGCAACCTATCAGCAATGAGAAATTATTTCCAGACGACTCCTCGCATGCAAAATATTTTTTTTTTTCTTTCAAATTTAGACCGACGGGGAACCATCAGGTTAACCATACTTCTATTATTTTTCCGCTATACGCTGAATGGTTGGCATTTTATAAATGCTTTACATTTAATTATCTTATTTAACATTACAAATGTAGCACAGCTTACTGTAATTCTGTATGTCTCTCTCATGCTATCTGCATCATTACAAAATCTCTCCAGTACGTCCTGTATTAAAAAGCCTACCTACTCATTTATGAAACACTCAGATTAGCTGTACTCTAATTATATGAAGGATCAGGCCAATACAGCCAATTCTTCTCTCTTCTCAAACAAGGAAGCCGATGACTTAAGTCTTCTTAAACATTTTTGTACTGCTGCAACTTACAACAGTTGCATAAATTAATTGTTTGATTGATTTTCTCAATTTTTAAATCCAATATAAAAAGAAAATAATAGTTCAGACTAGGATCAGGCAGCTGTTCCAAACCAAAAGTTTACTTAAGCTGATGACTGTAGCTATAAGTCTAAGAAAAGCAGCATATCTACACACTTTATGAGTAGTAGTAATGATTTAAAGAGGGCCACCACTTATTTTACTCATACCCATGCCTGTAAGTTTCATCAATCCATTTGTGGCATCTGAGAAAACTGCAACAATATAGATAACTCAACGGATGCCACTTGAATTACCATACATTTTGGCTGAAGGGGAGTAAAGTTCAAAACAAGTGAGTCCTCCTCATCTCTGCTTGAGGCTACACCAACCAAGATAACTTAAGGCTGTCTAGGTTCATAAAGCAGCTAACACCAGCACATTCACAGAAACATAAATGTGCTTTAGCCTTGTAAATTTGTGAAGTCTAAGCAACATCAGATCATACGTCCACAGAAAATGTTACCCTGTGTGAGTTTAAATGCATCATGAAGCGAATCAGGTCTGTTTTATTGAAGCTCAGGAATAGGCGCAGTAATGATTAGACATGTCAGATGATCATTTATAAACATTTGTGGCAAAAAATAGATTTTGTTGACTATGATGAGGCTACACTGTGCTTGTTGGCCATGTTTGGTCTGAAAAGAGCGATTTCACTGCAACATCATAAATCAGTTTCATGAGTTTAAATAATGAATAGTATTGTCACATGGGACATTTCTTTCTCACGGGTCATCTCTCTTATGTAACTCTGAGCTTCTTTTAAGGTCAAGACCAAGGATGTTGCTATCATATAAAACAAAAGGTTTATAGGTTAGAGATTAAAGGGGGGACCCTTTCATTAAGCTCCAGGGTGGGTGCTTCAAGTTCACAAATTTTGGTTGTTTTTGTAATTTCTCTTTATCGCTTGTATATTTCGTATACTTACTTTGTAGATTTTTGCTATATGTATTTGTATTGTTTTACTAGTCTATGCAGAAACTGTCTGTCTTTGCCAGGACACTCTTGCAAAAGACATTTTTAATCTAAAGAGTCATAGTATCATGCTTAATCAATGGCTAAATAAAATAAATTAAACAATACAAACAAATAAATCCATGTAACTTTGTAACATTTACTATCAGTCAATACAGAAAGGTGCTAATGAATATAAATATCATAATTCTCCCTTTTAAAGTAAATCGTCTGGCTTTAGTTATTTCACTCAGTGAGAATCAGACTATGAAATATAGAAAAATATTAACTGAAATATAAATACTCCAAAGTGGAATAGAGTTAGTCAATATTATGTCCCACATATACAAGAAAATGGCAAGTGAAATAAACCAGGTTTCAGTCTGTAATCACAATTAGTCATAGGGAGGAGCTGTAGAGTTTAATGACCACAGGTAGCAATGATTCCCTGTGACGTTCTGTGGTGCAACGTGGCAGAACAAGTCTTTTACTGAACGTGCTCCTGTAGTCATGACAAAAACAGCATTTTAGTTCGACTGTCACCAAATCTGCCCACATTTTATAACAACTGAATTTTTACATTTTAACAGAAAAAATAAGTCACAGTTTTTTTTCCCACAAAGAAAGTGCTGTAAAACTTCAAAACATCATGGATACAATGAAACCTGTCCTTTAACACAGACATAAATATTGATCATCAATTTATTCATGAATGAAATAAAACATTTTGAAACCACACAGTCCTAAATCTCCATACTAACTTTAAAACTACTGTAGGTGTTGGTACTGGTGGTATTGTAATGACCACTGCTTAAAAATAATGGCTTTGTGACCCCTTAGACCTTTGGACTTAAGATGTTAGTAGGAGGACCCAATTTCTTTAATTACATTCTAAGTTTGTAAAAGCTTTCATAGCTTATCGTTATTCACTTTTAACTTTACAATAATTGCATCCAATGCTAGGTTTCTGATGAACAAGTCTCCTGAGCCACAGGACTCAGGATGTGGCTCACATCCTGACTGGTTTGATCCCAAGCTCCTCCATCTGGATGATGAAGATATCTTAGGAAAGATATTAAACTGCAAAAGTGCCTAAGTTGCTGTCTGAGTGCCAGAATAAAGCTTGTGGTGTAGAAATGCCTTGAGAGGTCAGTAATAGAAGCACTATGTAAAACCTGTCCATTTAAAGGCCAGCTCATAAAAGTTAGTGAACATTTCAAATGCTCTTGTTTTTGAGTGCTAATAAAAAAAGGACTCCTGTCTCTCTCACTTTTTTCTTTTTACAAGAAAATGTACTTAAAAACAGCTGTTGATGGAGACTAAATTAGTCACATTTTTACCATGCAGCTGCTTTTTTGTGCATTTTTTAGACATTTTTAGCTTGAAACAAGATCATGCTTCACAACAAGTCCAAAAGTTAATGAGTAAATTAAAGAAATTACTTATAATTCACTTTAGGTTAATAATATTGCCTCTATCACTGCTATCTGAGAAGCAAATGAATAAAGGGCAGTAAAGTACTCGTCTGCATTTACCTCTTGGGGCACTGATATAGGGATGGAGAGTGACATCTTGAAGCAGATCTTTATCCCCGGGTCTTAGTGACCCATCTGCTACCACAGAGGTGACAGCTGCTGCTGCCTCTCACCAGGACCCAGTCGAGAGAGCACCAGCTGCGCTGGCATGAGCAAACATCTTTGCCATGATTGGCTAAAAAGTTTCACAGTGTTAGTCTTGGCTTTGTTTTACTTTGTGTCTTATCACTGTATTCTTTCAGAAGAGCCCAACTTGTACTGAGGGAGTAACCACCAGGTTTCAACACATCGTTTGGATAAAACGAGAAGCGCTGACTGACACAGCAGGCAGGACTGTTTCTCGCTCTGTTTGTCCTCAAGTAACACCTTTGCGACAGGGGGAAGTGGAAAATGGTTCTTCGTCTAAGTGCAGTTGTTATGATTGAGGATCCAAATCCAGAGAAAGAAGAGGTGCTAATAAGTGATGACACAATATCTTCAACATCTCATTTATCCTCTCAATGATCACAGAACTGAGCTGAGGTTGATCTCACAGTTGCTTCTGGTTGTCTGTGCTGGAAATTTGGGGAAGGTGGAGAGAACTCTCATGCAGGGCTACAAGACGTCATTAGGATGTCTGTAAATAGAATAAAATAAATACATACAAGTGGAAGGAAAAGAGGGAAGAAAGTCCAGCTCCTCTGTTCTGTGGAATCTGGTTTTAGTGCTTGAAATCTTTTGATATTTCCATCTATGGTTACACTGTTAAAGCCTGAAGTCATACAAGCAGAAGTAAGACATATTTTATCAGCAAACTGTAATAGCAGCAAATGTAAAAGCCATTAGGCAGCATAATTACAGAGGCTACACAAGACTGTGTAATTACACACGCTGATGTTATCAGCTGATATTAGCTATTTGCTGATATATCAATTTCGGCATTTATAATCGCAATAAATTAAAATTTTTAAAAAGTAAAGATGAGTTGCAAAAAACACCCTTCAACCATATCATACGAAGTGATGTTGCATAGTTTGTCCACGAGAGGGCACTCTGCAGCTTCCCTGTTGGGAACACTTGTGTTTGAAACGTCATAAACACAACAACCAGCTGGTCCAAGTAGATCTGGGCAGAGCGTAAATGAGTAAATACATAACTACACATAACAAATGTTAGGGAAATCTTTTTGTCTGAAAGAAAAAAACTATTGACAAATATATTGGAATTTTAGATTTTTAAATCACCAAATATCAGTATTATTATCTGTCTTAAAAATCCTATATCAGTCCAGCTTTATTATACGTTATATTTTTGTTTTATTATTAGCCTCATCAGCTTTTTATGCTGAGAAGTTAAATAAATATCATAATTTCTGAGGCCACAGTAAGAAGTGGAAATACTGAAATATTATATTTGTGCATGAAATATCTGCATACATGTACTTATTTTTAAAAATTCAGCATAATGAACAAAAAATACTCTATTTTTTCCTTCTCTGTTGCCTTCATCTATTTGTCCCTCAGATGTTGCCCTGGGGTGAACCTGTTAGTGATGAGGAATGACTGGAGACCAGCGTGCAGACCTCATGCCTCAGTAGGAGACCAGCGAAGTGAAGCTAAGGTCATTTGATATCCTGCAGCAAAAGGAGGTTTTGATGCAGTGCCTTCTTCCACTTTTACAGTTAATTACTCTTCGAGTTCCCTAATATTTGTGGGAAAGTCAATAAGATGTAATATTCATTATAACTGTTTTAATTATAGTTGTGTTCCATGCAGGTGACAGATGTTTGAGAGCAGAGAGAAACTGCAATGCTCAACTTATTTCTGTCATTATCTGATGGGGTTTGGAAAGAAAATGAACTAGTTGTCCGACTGGTTTGATAATCTAAAGCCATGGAGGAACATGTAATTATAGTTATGTAAAGTATTTACTATGCACTTCTTACATTGCCCGATATAGATAAATTACTAGATTTTCATGATCTAGATTAATCTATTAGCTTTGAAAGAGCACACAAATGCCACAGATGCCAAAAGCTGCTTCTTTCATCTGTGAAGCCCCTGAGGACAACATGATCCAGATGTTTCACTTCTTAACATTACTTGAAAAAAGTATCTTGTGAGGCTTTAAGATTACTTAAAGGATTTTTTTAAAGTATGCCTTAAAATAACCACCAGGCTCTCATAGGAACACTGAAACATGAGATTCTTGCTGTAATCATTCCTCCTGGTCGAAGTGGTCATTAAAACATCCCTTCCTAATCTACGTTCAGTGCTCATTTTGTACAAGAGTTTGTTCCAACATTTATCTGAAGCTAGTGGATATTTTACAATCCTTTTTTTTAAAAAATAGTATAACATACATTTCCCTCTCTGTCATTATTCACATAGGTGTACAAGTCAGTGCATCTATTTGGTAAAAATTTAGCTTTGAACCTTTATGCGTCTTCTACAATCATCAGCCACTTGGCAAAAAAGTAAAACAAGCAAATGATCAATATGCTGGTTCTGGAATGTGTTTATAAAGTGCTCATTAGAACGCTAAAGTGGGCTATCCCTGAAAATGGTCAAATCTTCCATCACAGGTGCACAAAAAATGTTTGTATATGTCTAAGCTTTTTTTTTTTTTTTAATTAGCATTTTTACATCCCACCATCTCTCACTTTGTCACATAAACAAAAGACTCTAAAGATAAACTCTGCCTATGGATATATGATGAATGTGCATTTGTAATGTGAATGCCTGCCATATAATCAATCCTTGCGCACACTCTTGAAAAGAATTATAATGCTCTCTTAATGCTCTGTTTATGATACAAATGGAGATAGCTAATCTCATCACAAATCTTCCCCAGCACAGTAAGTCCACGGGAACTCAACAGACATGACTTCACACTGTTACAATGCATGCTGCTGCACTCAGTTTGATAAGAAGAAACATTCTGGAGAAGATTGCCACATTCAGGCACAAAGACATCTTTAATGCTGTAGGTACTTGCAGCACATGCGTTGTGGTAATGTTGTATTCTTGTACTTCAGTAAGATTTTTTTTGTGCATATCTTTTCAAGTAAAAACTGGCGTACTAATCTGAGAACATAAGATGAGCTTATGAGTTTTTCACACATAAAAGAAATAGGGTAAGCGTGCCACATATACAGCACATCCTCTGTAGGTCTAGACACAGAAACCCAGCCATGTACATATACTGTACTGTGCTTTGGAAAAGAATTTGTCCCGTTCCTGATTTCTTTGGTTTTTTGCATATTTGTCACACTTAAATGTTTCAGATCAAACTAAATTTAATATTAGACAAAGATAACCCGAGTAAATACAAAAGTTATGTGCATTTTTGAAATGATGATTTCATTCATTAAGTGAAAAAAAGCTATCCAAACCTACCTGGCCCTGTGTGAAAATGTAATTGCCCTTGAAACCTAATAATTGGTTGAGCCACCCTTGGCAACAAGAACTGCAATCAGATAATATGATGACTGGCAATGAGTCTTTGACATCACTGTGGAGAATTTTGGCTTACTCATCTTTGCAGAATTGTTTAAATTCAGCCACATTGGAGGGTTTTTGAATATAATGGTCTGTATAAGGTCATGCCAAAGCATCTCAATCTGATTTAAGTCCAGACTTTTACTGGGCCACTCCAAAACCTTCATTTTTGTTTTTTTTAGCCATTCAGAGGTGGATTTGCTGGTGTGTTTCAGATCACTGTCTTGCTGCATAACCCAAGTACAGTTGAGCTTCAGGGAAAATATAAAAATGTATATTAAAATATATAAACATGTGTTTGATGATTGAAACGTCTAAGTGTGACAAATATGCAAAAACCTAGAAATCAGGAAGGGGGCAAATTCTTTTTCACTGCACTGTACCTGTTAGGTGTGTTTATTTAATTTTATCTGACAGTCTGTTAGATATGAGACAACAGACTTTGCATGATTGTACAAGAGGAACCATTTCAGCTCCTTTTCCCAGTAATCCTAACAAACTTGTGATGATTTTATCCAGAGGCATTGTTAGGACAAAACATCAGTGACCTGAAACTGTCCTCATTTTCAACCCCACTTCCTGGCATGTGGTATTTGTGCTATTTGACTTTGACATAGCAGCTAAGAATAGCTAATAAGATTTAAGCTGAGGTGGAAAAAGCCTGTAATGGGAATAATTTTCAGTAGGTCCTCCTTTTTTACAGATATTCTTGTAATTTATAATTCTTAGGCTCAAAAGTTGTCCTTTATGTCTTATAAATCAGAGAGTGCTAATCTGATTTATCTGCAAACACAGCCTTGATGCTGATTTAATTTATCTGTTTTTGACTAGAAGAGCTTTGGTGGTGATGTTTGATGCAATTTATGACTTAAACCTGCATAACAGCAACTTACAATATCAAAAGCCTTGTGTCCACTTACACTGCTGGCTTAACGCACATAGCTGCTATGAATATCCTTAGGCAAACAGGCAATGCACCAAGAAACACATTTTAACCTTTTTTCCTGTGCATTAACTGTGAGCACTTGCAGTCTTGCAAAACACTCTTCCTTTTTTAAAATAAAAAAATCCCTAAAAATCCAAATAAATATCTCAACTAAAAGAATAAGAACAAGAATATTGACACATTGTGTCAGATGTTACATAAGAAGTGCCTTTCATATTTATTTACTTATTGGCAAATTTGCCCTCAGATGCAGATTAACTGATGTTAGGGCGTTTTTCATTCATTCATTTCATCATTCATTCATTCAAAATTACTTTTTGGGAAACTATCAAGTCAGTGTTTGTTCATATAATTTGATGATCCACAAAAATTCATGCAGTAAATGTGAATCTAAGGGGATTTGTATACAAAATGTTGGAAGTATGTCTACGTATATGCAATCTATATATGATATACACACCAAAGGTCAACACTGAAATTTTAAGGCACTTTAAATTTAAAGTGCCTTAAAATTTTAAAGGGAAAATGGATAAAAGAAAACTGAATGTAGTAAAAGACGTGCATGACAAATCATTTACAGAATGTTGCCAAATTTACGAGTTACTCTAAATGCAACATAAATAGGCGGAGCCAGTGTGGCCCAATAGAAAGCCGCGGTCAGAGACACGTTGAACTTTTGGTTTAGTAGACATGTCAGCCCCCAGTGCATAGAGACAACAGATAATAAACAGCGTTGTTTCTTTGCTAGGCTGAACTTCACAATGGTAAAGTTACTGAAATGTAATTATCGAAACGAAGCCGTGTTTGTGTTTCTGTGTATTCAGCTTTATGTTAGACTTAACCCTTTCTCGTCGGTCCTTCAGTTCCTCGTTTAGCAGTTAGCCAGTAACGTTAAAAGCATAATTGGAAATATTGTCATCTGATTTCCCAACCAGCTGCTGACTTGTTGTTTTGTGTGATCCCAGGTCGTTGTTGACTCCGACACTGCGACTATTCTTCGTGTCAAAGGTCCGCTGGAGATCAGGTGTCAGCTGGACAGCACAGATGGTGGGTTCAGAAACTTTTTCCCACAATATGTCTTAATTGTAGACACCCCTAAAGTTAAACACCTACAGTCGTGGTCAGAAGTTTATATCCACTTGTCATGGGCATGAATGTCACGGTAATTTCGGGCTTTTAATGATTTCTTTGAACGGTTTCGTTTTCCAGGGTAGAATGATTGTACAGCATACATCTTTTTCTAATCCAATAAGGGTCAAAAGAATACATACAAGCTCAAATAATGAAGATACACTCACTTATACAGTGGGGCCAAAAAGTATTTAGTCAGCCACCCATTGTGCAAGTTCTCCCACTTAAAAAGATGAGAGAGGCCTGTAATTTTCATCATAGGTATACCTCAACTATGAGAGACAAAATGAGAAGAGAAAATCCAGAAAATCACATTGTCTGATTTTTAAAGAATTTATCTGCAAATTATGGTGGAAAATAAGTATTTGGTCAATAACAAAAGTTCATCTCAATACTTTGTTATATACCCTTTGTTGGCAATGACAGAGGTCAAACGTTTTCTGTAAGTCTTCACAAGGTTTTCACACACTGTTGCTGGTATTTTGGCCCATTCCTCCATGCAGATCTCCTCTAGAGCAGTGATGTT
>VUQS01001636.1:59218-70704 GCA_015108495.1 Heterochromis multidens | reverse complement strand
AGAGGATAGAAGGTGGGGGGGTGGGGGGTGGGGGAGGGTGTGAGAGGGTGGGAGGAGAAAAAATGTAAGAGCAGCAAGCCTAGCAGATCAAAGAAAATAACATGGGAGAGGATATGAGTGCTTTGAGAAGTAATATAGCCGAGATAGCATCTGTTTTCCGTAGCATGCAGGAGGCTTGAGACAAGCCCAGGAAAAAGACAACGGAGAGCGAGTGCACTTTAGCCGAGGATAAGACCAAACACAAATGGGTTATTAAGAAGCCCTCAATGTAATATCTGGCTGACATTAAAGTGTCTCTTTTGAAATGATCCACGGCTGGGAAGAGGGGCTTTTTTTATGACACCGATGGTGAATAATAAATAAAATGAAGGATCATTTAAGGGCAGGGTGTTTATGTGAGTGGACCTGTATTTTCTTGAAAGATTTAAAAACAATTAAAAATAATATTAACAATGTAATCACTCGAACACTGCTGGACAGCTCACTGTAGCTCAAGAAGATATTTTTAGTAGCAAAAAGTTCCAAAAGAAACACTTTAAAACTCTTTTAATGATTAAAATAGCCTTTATTAGCCTTTCCTAGCCCCACCTTGACAATCGTGCTTTATCAGGTGTTCATTGAATCCATGCAAAACAGTAAACACTTGTAACCATGTCTGAAAGAAAACTGGTGTTTGTCATCCTTTCGGAGAAACTCTCTGACCCAGTTGTCTACTCTAATTTCTATGGTCGATTTACAATATTAAAACCATTCATAGGTCGCACTCCCATATGAGCCTCCTGAAGATCGAATAATGTCCTTCCTGATCTGTACTGCAAGAGGCCATATTGGATCCAGATTTCACTAGTTCAAAAGTCATTTCATTCCCCCTCCTCCCTCTCTCCCTCTCTCTCTCTCTCTCTGCTTTATTCCTCTCTGTCTCTCTCAAGCCTTCCCACTGCCTGCTTTATTTATTGCAGGTCCAGTGGTGTGGTACAAAGCCATTACCCGCGCATATGTACCTTTTTGAATAATCAATAAATAATTATTTTATTATTTAATAGGATCGTATGGGAAAAGGAAATGGGTTTTATTACATAAATCCATCACGCGTGATGAATGGCTGCACTTGTAAAGTTGGACAGGGGAGAAGGAAAAGTGGTCGGACAGGCCTTCGCCTGTGCTCGACAACTGTGCATTGCTGAGTGCTTTTCTCCATGCTAGGTTGTAAATATGACATTTTTGTCTCTGTGGGACTGTCGATTGGAGTGCACGGGGAATGGGGGAATGGGATTGTAAATTCAGGGAGATTAATTAACCTTTTACATTTGCGATTCAGCCCTGCATCTTTTTCTGTATATTGTGACCCCTGTGAGCAGAGAGGTGAGAGACCTGGCCGCAGACAGCCCAGGGAATGTCGACGGCTCATTCCAAATGAGTTATTAACAGAATTTTTTGAAAAGATGGAAAAATTGTAGCCTGGCCATTTAGTGTCATAAAGGCTGGGTTGGCGAGGCGGCAGGGGCCTCCCAGGGACAGGAGGCAATACCATTACAATCAAATCTGAGATGGAAGAGGGATTGAGCTGTCCATTCTGAATTTTTATATTGTCGGAGGGCTGGGGAGGAAATAATGCCATCCTGGAGTGTATTAACCTCTGGCTGGGGAAGGAGGACAGGGAGAGAGAGAGAGAGAGAGAGAATGGAGGCAGGCAGAGGGAAGGATTTGAGATTGGACAGCAGGGAGAAAGGAAGGCTAGATGAGGGAGGAGGGAAATGAAGGGGCAAAAAGAGAGCTTCATGCCTTATGCCGGGGAAGCCAAAGAGGGAGAGGCAGGGATATGAGATGGCCAAGAGACAGAGCCAGAACAGAGGAGGTTGAGGAGGGAATAATGCAATAAGGGGAGGGAAGAGCAAAAGAACTGTGACGGGGAGGAAAGCTTATATGAACATGAAAGCACAGTGAAGGAAGAGTTGATGGGAAAATATATGAGGATAAAGGTGGAAGAATGTTGGAATGATGGAAAGAGGAAATGTAGAAAGTCGAGGGAAAAAAGTTGTTGTGGACAATAGAGAACCGTGATTTGACTTGTGAAACTGCCCTGCGTGACAACAATACTCAACCATACTTGGGTATTCTGATCCCTAAATATCAAAATGATTGTTTTGCAGCTTCTGCTATTTCATCAGTAACTAGCCAGCATTGCTACAGCTTCAGTATCTCCACTGGTGATACTTGAACTCCATTAAAGATAAAATTCATGCATTCAAAATTGCACTTAAGTAGTCCAGAAAGATAGTAGAAAATTGTTTCTACAGTGAAATAACACCTAAAGTATAAATAATGAACTTGGTGATGACAGTGATATATAAATATGCAACCTAAAAGTCCTGCGACTGTTCCTATAAAAAGCATAAATGCAGCAACTTGAGGATGAAGTTTCAGGGATCCAAATGAGGAGTGTAGGGTTGCCAGGTGTTGAGGGACAATTATGTTGGGTTGGGGAAAACTACTATGCTATTTTTTTTAATGCTCTTTAAATGGGCACAGTATGGAAAATGGCAAACACCACAGTTCAAGTCATTTCTTCTAAACGCTTTCCCTCAGACAGCTCGAGACATTACGAAAGAACTCTGCCTCCACAGACTGACCCCTGGGGACAAAATTCACAGTGCACAACCCCATGAATATCAAAGAAACTGCTGAGCATGTTTCCTGACCTGATGCACCTTTAGTGTCTTAACTGGATACCCAATTCTCACCACCAGCGATGGTCCTCAACATGCAGTTTGGATCTGACTGACGCTTTCTCACAGAAGCTGTTGTTTGCTCTCACAAGCTTGCACAGCTGCATGAAGCGGTCGGAACAGGACTTTGAGGGAACAATGCAGGTGTAGCAGGAACGCTGTAAGAAATCCACAAGGAGACGACCTTGAAGGTGACAGTGGAAAAATAAAAATCTAGAAACTCTGCCATCTAACTACAGTATTGGATCCAACAGCATGATATCAAAATAATAAAGTATCCTTAAAATATATCTGCGTAATGATATTTGACCATAAATCCTGGTTGCCTTCAATTTGCATTCAACTTTTAAATGTGTGCATGAACTGGCTCTTTCAAAATGTTTCCAAAAATTTATATTATAACATAAATATTAAAAAATTGAAAGTGAAATGAAAACTGACACCTTACACTGTCACTCAGCTGGATTAACCAGAAGAGCTTGTATCGATGTGGCCAGTAGTGACAGAGTGGCAGGAAACACCGTGTACCCTACCTACTCAGGATGGACTCTTCTACCCAGGTAGGCTAGCACATCACAGCCTGCCCGGTTTTTCGAGCCAGCACGGACCACTATTTATTTATTTATTTATTTATTTTTACGGGGGGCTAAAAATAAATAAAGCAGCGCGTGTCTCAGCGGACCAATAGCGTCGCAGTTCAGAGTTCGGAGCGGAGCGGAAGTTGTTGGCTGCTTCTTGCAAGTGCATGTAGCCTTTAGCAGGCTAGCACGCTTCTCAGCGCTTCAGTTTCTTTGGCCTTTTGTCACTGAGGAGTAAAAACATGAAAACGGTCGGACTGTACGAAAGATGAAGCCGGGCGCGTCGAGGGGAATGATTTTCACCGGTGTTGCCTCTGAAACTGGGGATAAGCGCACGTAAAGACACCCGGAAGTGTTGTTGAAGGTAACGAGCTTGCTATGATAGCTTACCTGGTTGACTGATAAAGCAATGCCAAGTGCGAAATATGTCGCTGACAGCAAGCGTGCGATAAGATGACGTTGGTAGCCGGGTCTTTAGATGCTTAATTTCTGCTGTCTGATTAAATGACAGTCTCTGTGCAGGCTGTTAGAAGCTGGTTGCTTCGTAGCTTAGCCACCGTTACCGGCTGTTTTAAACACGGGTAAGAACAGTCCCTTCATGTGATGTGTCTTCGTGTAGCACAGCTGCAGTGTGGCGGATGCTTACGTGTTTTTCTCATGGCAGACTGTCACTGAACACAACACATACTGACTGAGTTTAAGTACGAGCAGTGATCGCTGACAGTACTCGTGATTTAGAGTGAAAAATTCAAAGAAGTCTTTTAAAAAGCTTTGGGGGGAGTTGTGACATGCATATGTGCATGCATAGAAATGACTGTCTCCAGTATCAAAGAGACTGCAGTACTAAAACTTGAGTGGCTTTTATGCCTAAGTGTTTACACTAAGATCACTTGGCTTCTTTGCACTGCCTGCATGGATAGTTTGCATACTCAAATAATATATAAAAATGGCTTCTTTTAGTCGCCTCTTTTCAGCACAGTTCCCTGGGTGTACCGTGTTCAACAGGTCTTTCTCTTGATGGCACTGCCACTATGGTTATTTTTTTTTACTGTCATCATAAAAATGACCCAATGAATGGTCACCGTCTCTTACATGAGGTGATGAAAACTCAGCTCCAGGCTTAGTTTATCCATCCCATCATTCATTTTCTACTTTGCGGTATTAGGTTAGTTGCCTAATGCTAGTTTCTGAACTGCATGCAGTTTGAAGGGTGTATCAATCTGCATTTCGTATACACAAGAATGATGAAATGCCTCTCTCGAGCTCTTTCCCTCTCCTTATCAAAGCTGCAGTCTGTGCTTTATACCGAAGCATCATAAAGGAGGAACATCAAATCTCACTTTATGTCCCTGCAGCTTCCAGAAGCCGCCGACACAATGAGTGCCAAATATGGCCTGGTGGGCTACAACAGTTCACGGAAGCACATTTCAATCTCCATCCCCTCGTCTACAGAGGTGATGTCACCTCATATAAAGTCTGTGGAGGAGCTGAGGGTTCTGGGGATCAACCTGAGCAGCTTAAGTGCACCCACACAGTTCTTTATTTGTGTGGCTGGAGTCTTCCTCTTTTACCTCGTGTATGGATACTTGCAGGTAATGGGGAAAAACACAACCATGTAGTAAGATATCTTGAAATAATTAGTTAAGTGTGTATGTGTAATTCAGAATCACGACATAGATGTAATAAGACTGAGAAAAGGCTGTTAAGCGTGCTTTGATTTGTCTTTGTATTTGTCCCTTAATATAGGAGTTAATATTTTCCGTGGAAGGATTCAAGCCTTTTGGTTGGTACCTCACGCTGGTTCAGTTTGGCTTCTACTCCATGTTTGGATTAGTAGAGCTTCAGCTCACACAGGACAAACGCAGAAGGTATCACTACAGATGATACTTTGCTGTATGTATGTATTCAGCCTTTAAAATACATTTTGTGTCTGACTTTTTATTCTTCTTTTTTTCCTATTTCGTCTCCTCCAGGATACCAGGGAAGACCTATATGATCATAGCATTTCTAACAGTGGGTACTATGGGCCTATCAAATACCTCTTTGGGCTACTTGAACTACCCTACACAGGTCATCTTCAAGTGCTGTAAACTCATCCCAGTCATGATTGGAGGAGTCTTTATACAAGGTCAGCTTTTTATCTGGAAATATATTTACAGTGTGTACATTGTACATAATTTGGTTCCTGTTCTACAAAATCTTCATCCTTACTACTGTTTGCTCCACAGGCATCAGTATTGCAGCTCTCTGTAGACTGTAATCCTCTGCCTTTCCATAGGATTTCCTATGTGCAGTTAGAAGTCAACTTGTGCTATGTACACTGCTTAAAAAAATGAAAGGAATACTTTTTAATCAGAGTTTAGCATCAAGTCAATTAAACTTCTGGGATATAGAGCTGGTCAGTTAAGTTGCAGAGGGGGTTGTTAATCAGTTTCAGCTGCTTTGGTGTTAATGAAGTTAACACCAGATGCACTAGAGGGGCAACAATGAGACAACCCCCAAAACAGTACTGGTTTTACAGGTCTGATTAGGAGCATGCCCCTATGTTGTCAGGTGTACATACAAGCACGTGAGGGCCATATGAACTACTGAGTACCATTTTGAGTTGCTGTAATTAAATTTTGGCAAAATGGACTAACCTGCTGCATCATTTTTTCACTTTGATTTTCGAGGTGTCTTTGAATTCAACTCTCTGTAGGTTGAGAATTTTCATTTCCATCCTTTCATTCCTAACATATTACTCAGTCCATATCAGTATAGATATCAGCATTGAGATCTGATGTGTTTTCAAATTGTTCCTTTAATTTTTTTGAGCAGTGAATTTATTTAGTGGTAGTATTTTTTTATTTTTTTTTGGTATTTTTTTTCCCTTCTATCCATCCTTCCATCCTTTCACTTATTTTCTGCCACTTATCTGGGTTCGGGTCTCAGGGGCAGCAGTCTCAGCAGAGACACCCACACTTTCCTCTCCCCAGTACCTCCTGCAGCACATCAGCTGGAGGAAATGCTGGAGCGATACCAACTCATTCCAAAGCCAGTCAGTTTCTCTAGTGTGCCGTGGGTCTGGCATGGTGTCTGCCCAGCGGGCAAAGGCGGAGGCTGTGATGATGCAATTTTCAGTTGATTTTTGTCCTGATCAAATTAATTCTAAATTAGCTTTTAAAAATGGCTAAAAGTGGACCTATATTTTCCTTCTTGGAGCTTTTCTATGATCCCCTGTTCACAGTATTCCCTGTTTACCTTGGTGCAGCCCCTAAGTTTGTCCACTGTCTGAAATATGCAGTGGTAACTCTTGTCCCTTTAAGGCCACCCTCCCTTTAAGCTTTTCTTGTGATTGGCTGTTCCTTACAAACAGAAGGTTTGAACAGCAGGTAGGTCTGGTTGCTGTGCTCACAGCCAGAGCTGTGTACTTGAGATGACCATATTAGGAATATCTCCTTCCTATGACATCATAAATATCCAAGAGTAGAAAAAACTGAAACTTACACATATGCCAACCTCATTATTTGGCCATGTTTATTATGAGTGTACACCATTGTAATAATGTATATTTACAGAAGACAAGGAAAGCATAATTGGTCCTATTCAAATGTAAATCAGCAGTTTAGATCAGCTTAAAGGTTACTTCTTTCAGGAGTTCCCCCTCAGAGCATACATCTGTAATTGTGATCTCTGAACTCTGTATGATCAGAGGTATGAGAACAGGGTCTTTTCAAAACGACTGAAGATGAATATTTTTTTTTCAGAAGATAATAAAAGTGAATGTTACATCATCACTTACAGGAGGGGAAAAAAAGGGGGGAATAGGTGCATTTTTTTCACCTCATTTCAGTCATCACACGTTTCCTTTGAAGCAGTGACCACCTTTCAACTTTCAGTACATCCTTTTCATCCGCATCGGTTGTTTTTGGTCGTGAGGGCCTGGTCGGCGGTATGTGCAGTTTCTTCCCCACTCTTGCTTCTGTCTGTCCTTTCATCCTCACACTGGCCTTCTCAACGTTCAGCGTCCTGAACGTCAGAAGGGTTTTGTGCATTACTCCCCATCCCGCCTTCCTGCGTCTCTCTCTGGATGAATAGATGTGAGGACCACGGTCCCTCAAGGGGTCGAGTGGAAAACAGAATTTGTTCACTCCAAATGCAAAGAGGAAAGAAAGTGGGAGAGAGATGGATGGATGGATGGAGGGGTGTGGGGGTGCATCTGATGTGAGGCCCTTCAAAGGCGAGTCAGGGAATCAAAGCCGACCACAACCTGATGCTACGTCCCCTTGTCAACCTCAAGGCATCCATCCGTCAGCCTGTTTTTGAAAGACTCCTTCATCCTGTTGTTTTATTTCCCCCCACTTTTTTCATTTTCACAGTTTTTTTTTTTTCTTTCTTTTTCATTGTTGCATGCACAACCTAAGAAACTTTGAATTGTGAACAATATCCGTTGCAGAAACTTTTATTAGTTATGTTTTTACCTCAGTCCAATGTCAACTTCTGTTTATTAAAGGTGGGTCATCTCTCAAAGATTTCTTTGTAAGCTGTGCTTGAGGGGAAACCCCTCTCCCTGTCTCTTTGGTTTATTGTACTTGGGATGTTTTAGAGTGTTACACGTATCATACATTAAAGTGTAGATTTCTTGCTGGTGTAGTTTCAAAAACTTTTCCTTATTTTTGTGGGTGACATGAGTAAAAGAATGGCTTTAGGTTTAAGACTTAAAAATTTCTGATATCAGGGTTAAAGATATAAGATATTGTAAATAACTTATTGCTATGTCTTTATGTCCCAGGTAAACGCTACAATGTTGCTGATGTGTCTGCTGCTCTCTGCATGAGTCTGGGACTCATCTGGTTTACCCTAGCTGACAGCAAAGTGGCCCCCAACTTCAATGTCACAGGTAATTCCTTTGAGATCCACCTGCAAACTGATGGTCAATAAACTGATCTCAAGGCATGTTTGTGCCTCAGTGCCTGTGAAATACAGTCATGGTAAAACAGAGTACATTACAGACACTGAAGTTACATGTACAGGCATGGTCAAGTACACTCTCTTTCAATTCTAAGGTTTCACATGTCAGGACATAATAAAAAGTCATCTGTTCCTTAGTGGGTCTTAATATTAGGTAATACAATCTGAGATGAGCAACAACACATGACATATTACACTGTGTCATTATTTATTTAACAGAAATGAAGCCAAAATGCAGAAGCAGTGTGTGGAGTTCAATAGTTTGTAGAACCACCTTTAGCAGCAATAACTTGAAGTAAAAGTTTTCTGTATGACTTTATCAGTCTCTCACATCATTGTGGAACAATTTTGACCCACTCTTCTTGACAGTGTTGCTTCAGTTCTTCGAGGTCTTTGAGTATTTGTTTATCCACAGCTTTCTTAAGGTCCTTCCACAGTATTTCAATCAGGTTGAGGTCTGGACTTTGACTGGGCCATTGCAACACCTTGATTCTTTTATTTTTCTGCCATTCTGTTGTAGATTTGCTGGACCAATTTAGACCAAGTTTTAGCTGTTGGACAGACGGTCTCTAGAATACTTTGGTATACAGGGGAGTTCATGGTCGACTCAGTGACTGCAAGGTGTCCAGGTCCTCTGGCTGTAAAAAGCCCAAATCATCATGCTGACAGTTGGTATGAGGTGTTTGTGCTGATGTGCTGTGTTTGGTTTTCTTCAAACGTGCTGTGCATTATGGCCAAACGTTTCCACAGCTCAAAGGACATTGTTCCAGAAGTCTCGTGGTTTATTGAGATTCAACTTTGCAAACCTTGTTTTTGGTTTTTTGTTTTTTTAAGAGAGAAAGCTTTCTCCTGGCAACCCTTCCAAACAAGTCATACTTGTTCACTCTTTTTCCAATTGTACTGTCATGAAATTTAACATTTAACTTGCTAACTGAGGCATGTACAGTCTCAGATGTAGCTCTTGGGCTTTTTGAAACTCCTCTGAGCACTGCAGAGTGTGACCTTTGGGTGAATTTGCTGGGATGTCCACTCCTGGGAAGATTGGCAGCTGTCTTGAATGTTTTCCACTTTTGAATAATCCTTCTCACTGTAGACTTCAGACTGTTTGGAAATGGCCTTATATCCCTTCCCAGATTGATGGGCAGCTTCTCTAAAATCACTCCTGATGTCTTTCCTCCTTGGCATTGTGTTACTGAAGTCTCCAGATCAGCAAACTGTCAAAGCTTCTGCTTTTATAGAGGCGCTCACACTTTCTGATGATCAGTTAATCAAGTGCATTTGATTAGCAGCTCCCTTAGTAGCAGTAAGGATGTACTTAGTTTTTCCACACACTGCTTCTGCATTTTGCCTTAGTTTTTGTTGACATCTGTTGCATGTTCTTTCTCTTTTACTCTTTGATCAATGAAGTGTGGCTGAAAACTTCTATTTTGGTGCATAAAATGTTTATTTGTGCTCCATTAACTTTAATATATTTAGTTTGCTAATGTTTCACCTTCTTTATCCTGAATGGGTACATGTTCATGTTTCTGTGGCACACAGGTGTTCTTCTCATCTCCCTGGCATTGTGTGCGGATGCTGCCATTGGAAATGTCCAAGAGAAAGCCATGAAACTCCATAATGGCTCCAACTCTGAAATGGTACATAATTAAATTAATAAAATGTATAATGCACTTTAATGTGATTGCACATTATTAGAGGCAAATCCAAAATGAATAGCTTTGTTAGACAGTATGATCAAAAGCACTTCTGTGTCCCATGTTGTGGTAATGCTGTGTTTTGTTACTGACAGGTGCTGTACTCGTACTCCATCGGTTTTGTCTACATACTGACAGGCCTGCTGTGTGTTGGTGGGCTGGGACCAGCCGTAGCATTCTGCTCAGAGGTGAATATACCTTAAGACGATATGATTACATATCCCTGGCTTTTAATGGGGTTGTTTCCTGTGTGTATTCAGCTGTAAGCATTAAAAACAATGCTAAAGTCAGATCTTTTTAAGCCATGCAAATGTATTGGTTCTTATGTGTAGTATATTAAACCTGTTGAAATGTGTCAGGCTGCTGTTTTTGTATTTCAGCTTTAACTTTGTGGACTGAAGATGTTTTGATGTTCCAGTAGCAGAGGGATGCAGTGTTTAGTGTTTTTTCATATGGAGTTTGTTAATTTATCTGTTCTCCACTCTTTCCTTCTCAGCATCCCGTGAAGACATATGGTTATGCATTCTTTTTCTCTCTTACCGGTTATTTTGGAATCTCCTTTGTGCTGGCCTTAATCAAGCTCTTTGGCGCTTTGGTTGCAGTAACAGGTCAGAGTCGCAGTTTGTCACGTTTTCTCAGAATTGTTTTATCTTCTGTAAAAATAGCATTGTTGGCATAGACAGCAAATAGTCATATTTCATAATCTTCACCACACAATTGTATAGATGATGAATTACCAGTATGTTTCAGTTTAACACAGGATGCTTAGCTTTTCTTCCTCATATTTTAGATGTAATTAAGTAAAGAAATGTAATAAGTGTCACTGATGGTACCACATCTGTGTTGATTTCTGTGCAGTGACCACTGGGAGAAAGGCCATGACTATCGTACTTTCTTTCATGTTCTTCACAAAACCCTTCACTTTCCAGTAAGTACTGTCACCTTTTGACTTAAAACAGTTTCCTCCTAGTTTAGAGTAAGTCTACAGTGTAACCACTGACCCCCTCCTTTGACTAATAAAAAACTTGGTCTGGCTTCCCTGCCCTGGGTTTTTATGTCCTCAGTCCATTTGCAGACCTCAAATATTCCTCTGCTCCCTCGTTTTGTCCTTCACTCTTTTGTTCACCCTCTAACAGGCCCTCTGTGCTGTCAGAGAGGTCTCGTTTTTACATCCGCTGCTCTGTTTCACCACTGTGACTTTTGAAAAGCGTGTGTGTATCTTGAAACAAAAAACTTTTGTGTGTCATCACAGCCAACTTCATTCTCCCTCCAGCTGGTGTGTGCTCTCACCCTTAACTGGACTCAGTCCCTTTTATGGCAGTAACTAACACTTTTTAAAACCAAAAGACTGCAGTACTAGTATGTATTATCAGTAAATAGCAGATTTAAAGAAATTTCTGAATACTAATCTTATTAATTACTAAATAGTTGTGTAGAATGCTAAAACTGTATTACACCCTGTCTGCAAATATTTGATAGGGCAGCAGCATTAGTCCATTCTTTCACCCCTAACTGCACAGTTTCAGCAAAACTGAACT
>VUQS01001636.1:33311-56863 GCA_015108495.1 Heterochromis multidens | reverse complement strand
CCCGTGGGGGGGGAAAAAAAAAAAAAAAAAAAAAGAATTGGGCTGCAATTGTGCTTATTTCATCATGAATGTCCAGTGGTGAAAACCTGGTGGCGGCAATGTTTTAAGTAGCCCACGAATATGTTGAAAATGTTTGAGAAGTCTTTTGTCCTTCATTATCACTTTCTGTGTACGCGCGTGTCACTGGTGTGCTGTGAAATGACGGAGACTTGCCAGCTCAGCAGGAGACGGGCTGAGTGTGGTTCTCTCTGTGATCCTAATAGAGGCCCCGATATTACAGTCTCACTTCCAGGCGGGAAACCTAACGCTGGGCCAATTAGTAATTTGGTATTTCATAAAACTTGGCAGCTTGTGTGTGATGACAAACTGACAGAGATCTTCCCTCCTCCAGGGAACCTTTGGCAGTGCAGCAGTATATACACGCACACGCACGCATGCACACACACACAGGACTGCTAAGTTTTCTTCTACAGCGAAATGGCAAGTGTTGCACAGATTGGGAGCACATAACTCAATTGAAAACAGAAAATTACTTTGGATGCTTTTTTGTTTGGCTGTAGATTTGAGTTTCACACAGGCAAGAAAATGGGGGAAAATGATTTTTTTTCCTTTTCTTTTTAAAGCCCGCCTTGCTTTAATACTGTCTTTGTATGATTGATGGGCAGTGAAACAGTCCATTAGAGGTTGAGGGGTCATGTTACAGGTTAAAAACATTAGTTTGCCATTACATACATTCGATGTGCAGCGTACAGAACAGCTTTATCGCTATGGGAAAGGCTATTCTCTTCCAGCTCCCTGAAAGGTCATTATGGGATGGGAAAGCCCAGTTGACCCAAGGCAAAGTACATCATTTGTCTTTTAGCAGTGAGAGAACACACCTAACAAAGCCGGCTGACCCCTGTTAGAACAGTTAGGATTTTTGCCATTTTTCAAAGCCACAGAGGAATTTGCCATCTACCGAAGTCAGCTATTTTTTTAACTATGCTACTTTTACATTATTCTGTTGTGTTTTCTAATGATAGGTGACTTTAGGTGTTTAGCATTTCTTTAAATGATGACAGGCTGTTTAGAGTTGTAATTATAAAGAAAATATCCAAGGACAGGAAACTGATTAATGCGAAGATAAATGCAGCTGCAGTCATCTGAGATAGCGCTCTTTTGTCTTTTTTCCTATTCTTTACCCATTTCTTTGTCTGTTCTTCTTCATTTTCCACCCCCCCACTTCCCAACACACGCACACACCTGGTCACCCAGGCCATCCAACCAACCTCTGCTCTTGCACGGCTGAGGCCCTTCCTAATAAATAATGGGAGGTGTCCGCAGCTCATCATTCCCACAAATAGGCTGCTATATAATATGCGCTCCACCTCAGATAGGTTGCTATATAATATGTGGTCAGATGGCCACATAGGGGAGGGCTGGCCATTTATTATGGGTGCTATGTGTCAGTGAGGGCAGTAAGGTGGCGAAGTGAGGGATATGCAGCTGCCCTCACAGAGACATGTACGGACAAACACACATACACACACAGAGTCACCAGATGACACAGTCCCTGTCGTCCTGGGTTTAATGGGACACACACTCCCATTGTGCCCGTTATGCCTCCTTTAAAATATGAAAGCAAACTGAAGTGGAATAGACCCTTTGCACAGGTCTCATTTTGAGTCTTAGCAAGGTAAACACGGGTGTAACTGATCAAATTAATTATGATCCTGTTCTATTTAGTGCGTCACAGATAGCTGTGCTCTGAGCCCATCTCAATGGAACAATACCGCAGTTAACACTGTTAATTTCACCAGTGCTTACAGTGACATATAAAGTGGCTGCTGTGACAAGAGCCTGACTAACAGCAGTGTAACGAGATTATATGATTTATGTTTTTTTCTTTTTTTTCCTTTTTTTTGGAAACAGATTTATGGAGTCTTAAAATCTTAAGTTGACATTTTTTAAAGGAAACAGTTTAACATTTTGGGAAACCTGCAGCATAGCTTATTGGCCTTCTTGCTGAAAGTTAAGTAGCTCTCATTATTGGTAATGGACTTGTACTTACATAGTGCCTTTCTACTCAGCTGAGCACTCAAAGCACTTTCTTACTATAAGTCTCATTCACCGAATCACACACACACATTCATACAGCACTTTTATCTATGCCTAAGCGCTTTCTAACATTCACACACTCACGCTCCGATGGGTGCATCGGGGGCAACTTGGGGTTCAGTACCTCGCCCAAGGATACTTCGGCACACAGACCAGAGGAGTCAGGGATTGATTCACTGACCTTCTGGTTGGTAGGATAAATATGAAGCTACAGCCAGCAACCAGTTAGGTTAACAGAAATACTTTAAAAAGGGAAGCAGCTAGCAAGGCTCTGTCCAAAGGTAACAAAAAATGTAACTACTAGCACCTTAATGTGAAAAATACAGACTTCTAATTCATAAAAACTGAAGACTTTACATAAAAATTTACTATTTCTTTCAACAAGCTGGACACTCACAGCAGCTGTTGTGGCATCACAGCAAATACCCCATAGGACCAGACCCTACCCTAACCAGTTAGCATGTCATTTAACACACAAAACATTGAAAATGCATAGATATGAAGTGTGAAGCATGCCTGAAGCTTCATACTATTTTTATACAATTCCACGATCTCATATAGGATCATGTTACTGTTTTTTGACAACACGCAGTAGTTTCCTGTCGTTTTGTCATCCCTGTGAGGTTGCCACAGTTCAGTGTTTTGTTTTGTTTTTTCACTTAATGAGTTTTCGAGGTGCTGTTAGGCAGATATTATCACCTTTGGACAGAGCTGACTAGCTGTTTCTACTCTTTGTGCTAAGCTGACCAGCTGCTGGCTGTGGCTTCAACATAGCCTAAAGGCTGATTCTCAGTAAAAGACCAAATTACATCTCCAAATTTCAAACTTCTGCACTGAATTTGAAATTTAAATGAGCTGAGATTCATTTAATAGCTTATCTTTTTTTCTTATGCCTTCTTTCTGTCTTTCCCTCCCTTCTTCTCCTCCTGATGCTCTCATTTCTTCTCTCATTAGGTATCTCCTTTTGCCTTTCATTGCCTTCTTTCACTCCATCTCCCCACCTTTTCCTCCCTCTTTCCTGCACTCTCCACAATAGCCTTGCTTCACACCTCTTCATCCTCCTACCTCAGACTCATTACACCCCACCCACCCGAACCAGCCTGCACAAGAAGCTCTCTTCATATAATATGATGGCCATCTGCTAGGCTGAGCCATGCTTCTCAAAAAGCCCCGGGGCTGGATGTTTATCTGTCGTCCCCCTCGCAAACTCCTTTAAGGATGCAAAACATATCAGCAATCATCGCAGCTACAATTAGCACAGGTGCTGCTGAGCTGTAAAGTGATCAGGAGAAATGGGAGGAAACATAATTGAAGTGGATTAGAGCGGAGAAGTGGGAGGGAAAAAATGAAATAAAAATTCTGGAGGCTTGGACAGCAGCCCTTTTTCTATGCTGCTGTTTGAAATTCACTGTGCTGTGATTAAAACTGGTGCAGAGCGGTGGTGGAAGTCCTGGCAAGGAGTTTTGGTATTTAACAGCTGTCTAGTGTTTTTCTAGCCCACTGTTTTCTCAAATGTGGTCCTGTCACGTTGAAATATGGAGCTGGAGAGTGTGCTGGTGCATTCTATAAGCAAGATCGTGTATGTATTTTCTTTTTTCCCGTTTTACCTAAGGAGCTTGACAGCACTGTGTGTGTGGTCTGTGTATGTGTGTTACTGTTAAGATTCTGACAAACCAAGCCTTCTTCTTGTCTTCATCTGCTGACAACATGGTAGCAAACATTTGCACACACACTTACAAAAACATACTGTATGGTGCACACCCTCATGCACACACCATTTTGGTTGCTCAAGCACGGTCGAAATATTCCGCAGCAGTCACTCATGAAGAGAAATTCTTAATAATAAATATCCAGCCAATAATGAATGTGCTGCTGGCTGCAGTTGTCTTGGGGGCATAATATCTAATTTCCTCCCAATGTTTCATATCCCTACTCCTGCATGTCGACACAGTCCATCATTACACCCCAATGCAGGTTCCTATCACTTTTATTTATTTTTCAAATCAATATATAAATCAAAGCCTGGACAGATGAGATCCAATAAATTACAGAGTGCCGGACAAATGCAGAATGTTAACTGTGTACCAGGAGAGGAGATTCCCATGGGTGCTGCCTGCTGCTGGTCTGTGCTGTGTGCTACAGCGAAATCTACTAAATGTCATATTAAATCACAGCTAACTTGAATATTACTCAGCGCTGTTTTTAATACAGGTGGAAAAACTCCTCCAAGGCCTTATATGAATAAGTTTTGTGAAATTTCATCCATCTGTTCTTATGATCTTTACATTTTAGCTCAGATCTTATTGAGTTAGTTATTTTATTTTTGCTCAAAAAAATCAAGGATTAGACAAGCAAGTCACTGATGTCCCCTGAGGTTTAGCAACAGTAGCGGAAATGGAGCCACAGTGTAGCATTTGCACTGGAATTGCCCATTAAGGATCGATACCATTTTGCATCCCATACCACCAGGCATTCATTTAAATTTAACCGGAGGATGCAAAATAGAGCAGCATAGTGATGATCTTCAGCTCACCAGCCACAGTGTGTGAGTCACCTCCTTCTGTTCCAAGCTCAGCCACATGGAAAAACAGGAGGGTTAGTGTGGGAAGAGGACGAAATGGGGGCAAGAACCCGGTGAAACAGAGCATAGAGAACAGTGGAGAAGGCTCGCCTGCCCCATAAACCTGCGGCTGCCATGCTGAATTGTCACTGAGGACTTGCATAGGTGCAGGGGGCTCACCAGTCAGCCCAGGTATAGACCCATAACATGAAGGGCGGACTCACAAGACACACACACACAGACTCAGAGCTATACCTGAGTGTAGCAATCATCGCTATCAGCAGGGAATATGCTGCCATCAGGCCCCATAACATCAGAGCGCACCTCGGCACTGACACCGCATGACATGCATATGTGCGGAGGCAGCGTGAGGCGATGCCGGGCCAGGCAGCAGCAGGGGTTTGAAGGAGATTCCCACTGACAGTGGTCCAGTAGGGGGGGAGAGGAGATCCCCACTACAAAGGAAGAAGCAGAGCCACATGTGAATTAAGAATGATAAAAAAAAAAGGCTGTTTTAAGAGTTGCCTATAAATATATATCTCCAATATATCGCCACTTCATTTCAGAAAAAAAAAAAAAATATATATATATACATATATATATATATATATATATATATACAATATGCTTAATGTCAATGATATTCAGCCAGAACTGTAACAATAGGAAAGACCTCATGAGTCCATTTCATGGAATTGAGAACTGCAACAAATTCTTTTTTCATTACCTATTATTTTGTTAATTGTTTTCACAGTTGCTTAGCTTAATCATTTGGTCCATCACATCAGAGTCTCAGAAACCCCAGTGCCATCCTGTTAATTTCCTGTCTTGCTAGGCCCTGTTTCTAGTCCCAAACCTAAAGACAGTCAGCTCTTACTATCACGTGAATTTAAACAAATCCCCAGATGCTCCAGAAGCTTGAACTAGAAAAACAAGTCTGAATTCTCTTTGACAATGTTGGAAAATGTCACTGTTACTTTGTGTCTTCAGTCTGCAAGGCTAACCCAGTGCTATAAGGCTTTTACAGGACTCAGAACTGCTTTAATCAAATGTCTTGCAGCAGAATTTATATAAGCTAAAGATCTGCAACACTGCAGTAATAATAGTTTGTTGATCTCCATGGGGAACATTGCTCTTCTTTGGAATCTTTACCAAAACATCAGAGGTCAGTGTTAGTAATAAATGATTCAGACCTCTTTCAGCCAAAAACAGAGTATGTCAGAGTGTGTTGGTTAAGGGCACAGATGTTTCACATAATGGGTCTATAAGAGGGCTATAGATGTGGTGGAGGAAGCATACTCTGAGGCAGGAATACTTTTCACCTGATGTGCAATTAATTTACAGTGTCCACAGGTGACAAGACAGATGAGGATAGCGTTGTAGGGGAAACAAAAAAAAAAAGAAAAGAATAACTAGACAAAACAAACTTAAAAAACTGTTCAAAAGAAGGAAACTCAACAGTCAACTGAGACAAAACTCAAGGCTAGGCCCATGGCCATTGGGCAACTGGCCAGCACTTCAACCTTGCAGTGCCACCCTGCTCTCCACCTCAGCAGCGTCAACCCACGCTTATAAATCTTAAGCTCCTCCTACCAGAACAAACATGTAAGCACTTTATCAGTTAACCCACATAGTTAACATTTCTACACAGAAGCATAAAGATGGCATTCTGTTTACCATTTCTGGGGGTTTCACACAGAACCACAAATACAAAACTTAATCTACGATGTTTAAAAAAGACTATTCAAAGGAAACAGTAATCAGCTCCCCTTTGTTTTTCAACCACTTGGTGAACTCCCAACTCCCCGTACTATGAAAAGGTTTGGAATCTCTCATTTCCTGTTCGCCAAGATGATGGCAACAAGACCTCAACCCTCAAACGATTCGTTAATGCTGATAATTGAAATTAATTTGCAATAATAAATGGTTTTGAATGTGTGGGCCTACTGTGTAGTTATTTTATAGTATGAAAATGATGAGTGTTAGTGCTCAAGAAAATTAACAGAAGCTAATCTCAGATAAATTCACATATATTTAATTTAGACTAGCTAAGACTCAAGGCAAGTCAGTGAAAAAATGGTCAACGGCAGCACTGGCCTCACATTCACAACTAAAAGAGCAACTTTATTTTGCCGACTACATGTAACAGAGCAATAGAAATTGCCATTGTAGTGTGTTGCTGACCATGTGCTATCGTAGTCCTCTAGAGGACACGAGTTACCCCCGTGACAGGTTGTTATAGGACATTCCTGCAATACATTGATTTTCATTTATCACTACTTGTTCTAATCTTTTTTTATTCATCCACTGATTTATTGTTGACCTGAAAGGAAAATTGGGCCCTTTATTTTCAGTTTGGATTTCATCTTTTAACAAGTGAAATTTCAGCCAAAGGAGATATTCATAACATAAAAGGCCAAGCGAAATTTCCGATCGAACATCATCAGGCAGAATGCCAAACCGTCAACCATTTTACCTATTGAAACAATTACACACAGAGGCTTCTAAACCTACACTAAGGAACAAGATCTCATTTAAAAACAATAGCAAATCACGAGGCAGTTGTTCTAATACGGAGAAGTATAAAGAATAAATAATCCAGTTGTCTGCAGTGCCCAACGCAAAGCAATTTAACGCATCAGTGGCAGCTGCCTATTAATTTCCTGTAGACGGAGAGAGGGGGGAAGTGAGTGTAACCACTGATTGGAGGGACAACGCAGCTCCATCATGTATCACTTCAGAGCCAAATAAGATACGCACGTGCAAATAAATGCCTGCTCATACGCACTCATATTTTTACACAAGCAAACACATGGGTGTCATGATTGTAATCATACTGCTGTTTCCCACAATGTTGGTAGCTGCATGGAAGTGAGATGGCACTATATGCCCCATAGTGAAATAATAAGGAAAGCCTACAGATACAGATGCCCATATGTGACTCCTGTCTTTAGGGTGTTGCATCAATAATGGCTCCCCCAGGGCAGACGTCCCCGCTTCTTGTATGCATTCGTCGAAAATCCCTGTCTGCTTTAATTAGGCACCCGGATTCTGATCCCTCCCCTGTTTCTCAAATAACTGCACCAATATCGCTATCTGGCGCTGATCCAAACAGCAACACCTCTGACACGAGGGGGGAGGAAGAAGGGGAGACCACGATGCCATAAATCCAGAGGTATTTGGACAGGGGCCAGCACTTGTCCCAAACTACCACTGTGGTGGCAATAAGCATGCAGGGGCCATAGCTGGAAAAAAAAAACAAATCCAAAAAAAAACCTGATAAACTTCCCACAGTGTTCTTCAGTCTCTTCTTTCTCGGGCCTCTTACTGTAAAAATGATCTCTGCTAAAAAATTTTAAATATTTGCCAGCAAACAAATTAAGTTAGCCAGTAACGTACATATTTCTCATCCAGCAACACTGACTGGACCATCTATCTGCCACTCCGCTTGCTATTCATTTGACCTGTCTCCTAGAATCAATGTGTTTTGTTTGATGCATGGTTTTTCATTATCACTATGGCCTATCATTACTTTCCTCTTATTATAGTCTAGGGACACTGGAGACAGTTCAGAAGAGCTGTGGATGAGGGACAACACACACACATACACACAGTCATTTCTTTCTTTTGGGGAGAAAAAAAAATGTGCCCCACAGACATAGTGTCTATGTTTTCCTGCAATTAATTAATGGGTCCCCAGCTAGTTAGCAGTAGGCAGCACTTGTTTTACTGTGGCGACTGAGAGAGGGCGAAAGGGGTTGGAGCCAGGCTCGCCTCGGTAGCTGCAGGCTTTTAGTTGTGAGCCACTGGATTTGGACTATTTTTAACGAAATCCTTTTATGGATAGATAAATCTGATTTTATGCAAGAAGAGTCTCCTGGGTTTCAATTAACTGGGGGTCACGCTGCAGATCTATCACAAAAAGAAAGAGGGAAGGGAAGAGGGAAAGAAAGGGGAGAGGAAAAGATAGAAGAGAAAGAGAAAGGCAAGAGGAAAGCCTCTAATTAATACAGTCTAATTAAACATTTGTGAAATGCATTATCTGCACTGTTTTGTTTGAGGTTTTTTTTAATGATGAGCCACGTTTGCCTAATTGTCCACCCCCACCTTCCTCTTAAAAGTTGTTTTGTGGTTACATCACGGTTGTTAATAATGCAAAATATGCTTTGGAGTCCCATTTAACTGCACTTTGTCTTTCCACAATTCAAGATTAGGAGGAAATTTGTAATTGGGAAAGCTGTAGTTCTCTAGGTGCCTTTTGAAAAAATTTCGCTAAGTGCAAAGATTTGGTGGTAAGGGGAGGGGAGGCCTCTGCAAACTAATTTGATTCCTAAAACATGCAAGATGACAGCTTCCTGCTGCACAGCGAAGGTAGATTTGACTTTGAATCATGCCGCACTGTTTAATCATGAGCCACGAGGCATGGCGAGTCGCTGGAGCTGAGGATAGTCACATAAAGAGTATCAAGCATGCAGGGCGAGAGATAGAGAGAGTAAGAGAGAGGGCAAGAAAATCCATAACAGATTAAACAGTGTTTGGTCAAAACGCACGCAGCATGATATGTGCGTCTATCACCTTAGTGCTCTCTCTGTCTCACTGCGATGCATATTTCTTCCCAGCCAGCCCGCACTCTCATTGTTAAACTACCCACAGGGCAATTCTTAATGTGAAGTTGATCTCAGGTTGTAGTCGCTTAAACATGCACACACACACACACACACATCAGTTCCACCCAGCACACTCAACCCCCATTGCTGCCATGACATTTTTCTCTCCATTCAATTGCCAGTGTGTGCAGCAGTAACAAAGTATATTACGTCCATCTTTTCTTTCTCTCTCCCTCTCTCTCTCGCTCTTTGCATAGTGGAAGAATGATTCAGTTCACCAGAGCACAGAAATACAATCATATACTTTTCTCTACTTTTTTGACAAATAGCTGAGCTAACACAGGGTATAGACACAGCACATTACTCACCTTTTTAAACTTTATTAAGGTTTAAACTTGAGATGCACCGATTGGCCGATTCCAATTTCTGATGTTTTTCTAAGTGTGACCTGCCAATACAGATTTTTGACTATTCTGATTTTTTTCTAAGAATTATGACAGCATATATAAAGTCTTCTTCCGAGTTTTCTTCAGTGCAAAATATTATTTTCATAATAAAATTAATTATTAAACTTTACAATTTCCCCCAAATTGCAGTAAGTTACAGGATCTTCTCTGACTGAAACAACTGAAAATAAAGTGCTCTACTACTGGAAAGAGGTACAAATAATTAACAGAAAACAAGCTGCTGTTCACCCACTTTTACCTGATATATAATAAATGTCAGGTACTTGAATCATTTTCCAGTATATTTATAAAGTCACCAGATAACAGGACATGAGCCCTTTTCTCTTTTTCACTCGTCTATAATTTTCCTCATAAGTGCTTTGATCTTTTGCTCATACCGAGGCTGCTGGCTTGTGGCTGCCTCTGAGTTCTGTATAGCTTTGGCTTTTGCCACTTTCCCTTTGTTAGCGTCTTTAAAATGTTCATGATCAGCTGGGTGAGGGTGATTTAAGTGTCTCATGAGGTTTGCTGTTACAAACGTTTCTGTGGTGATCCCCCCACAGTTTACTTTGGCGAACTTTGTGTCTTCGCTTACAGTGAGGAGTTTCCATGCTAACGACATGTTAGCGTGTGCCACTGTGCACGTGTTGCACATTTTATGGACTGGCACATATGTGAGCCTTACCGTCCAGTCACTGTGAGGACCGAGAACGCTGAAAATCGGTTGCTTCCCGTCCCTGACTGGTTCATTATGCTATTTGGTAAATTTGCCAACTGGTGACATGGCAACAGTACTCTATGGTGGCAGAGTAACCAGATCACACTGCAGTAATGTTATAGAACAAAGTAAATATGATGTATTTCACTAACGTAACTATGACTTTACATGAACGTTAAGGTAATGGTATTATATTAAATGATAACATTTACATTCTAAAACTTCGCAACATATTCACAACATTTCTGTGACTGGGGAACTGTTCTTACGTTTTTACGCTCGTATTATCTCATTTAAAATGGTGAATAAGCATAACAGTCCAATTGAGAACAATACCTCTTTGCTGTCCCAACCAAACTTTCTTTGTAGGGTCGCTGTCTGCTTGGCCTCACCTCAGCTGATTCCATCAGGGAACTGGACCAGTCAACTATGTTTGTGCTGCTGGAGCTTTTTGGAGCATTTCTATTGCATTATCTTCAAAATAATATGGTGTCCTGTGTGGTTTATTGTACTAATTGGCCATCCAAGAGGTTTGTGCTCCAGTTTTGGTGAGGAAAGTCCTAGTATTATGTTAATCTGTTTTAGCACTAATTAGCAGGTTTGTATGTCTGTGGATTGCACCCATACAGTTTATAAATACAGTTTGCTAGTGTTAGCTCATAATTTAGCACTCCACCCATCTGAGCATGTAAATATTGGCTCCAAAAAATCTGCATGGCATCTGCCAAAATGCTTATGTTGGGGTTTCAAAACAGGGCTTCACCAGCAAATGACTGACGTCACAGTGGCTATGTTCATTGTTTGCTTAAAGTCTATGAATACTAAAAAAAAAAAAAAAGAGTTTGATTGTAAAGTAAGTAAGTGAGAAAGCTATCTTTCTTGATTTATGAGCTCAGTTAACATTTTCCAAAGGAGTTAATAGTCTCACTCACTTTCAAATCTATAGTCTATACTAAATCTATACTTTCAAAACTATAGAATTCAACATGATGTTCAGTTTGTAAATGATGGTCCCTTTTAGAGCGTGAGCTTCCAGTGTACTTGTTGGCAACACTACGGCAGATAAAATGCCAAACTTGAAGTTTCAAAAATGGGACACTACAATGGGTGATGTCATGGTATCTACACCCATCTCTTATGTAGTCTATGTTGGCTGTTATGCAGCCTCCACGCTTGGTATTGCAGCACAGATTCAATGTTATAGATGTGTTATGTTTTGTGCCCTGGTGGCAGAGTTGCAGGCAGAGACCTAAAATCTTGAAAAAAGTCTGATGAAACTCTAGGAATTTACGAACCACTTTAGATGGATTAACCAGTGGGTAGGCTAACCAGCTACGTCCCAAAAGAGAGACTAAAATGTTTTACACAATGTCCTAAACTCCCTCCACTGATTCTCCCTCCTCCCTACTTTTTTTTTATGTGTCCAGTTTATTCTGTGGTGTCCTCACCTCCCCCTCCTCCTCCTCTACCACCCTCTCCTATATTAAGCTTGTCACCTCTGATTCCAAGGTGCTCTAAGTGGCAGCAGTGCTAAGGTGACAGGAGGGTTCTAGCAAGATTTGCACCGAGCATGCCCAGAGAGCCAACCTAACTAATTAGAGATCCAACCTTGACAAGTGCTCTCTCTCCCTTGCTCTCCTTGCTCTCTCTCTCTCTCTCTCTCTCTCACTCTCTCTCTCCATAAGCATGTGTATCTGAGCCCAGAAATTACTTAATATGATATATTAACATATTTCGGCAGGAGCGGCAGGAGGAGGGTGCTCGTTGGAGACAAATTATCCAAATTAATTTCTAATTTAAAATCCTGTGCCTTTTATTATAAGCTGTGGGCGCCCTTGGTACCAGAGACCAAGTGAGGAAAAGGGAATAAAGGCATAAGAGGAAGAGAAAATGGATAGAGAGAGAGAGAAGAGTAAAGTCAAGGATGGAGGGATGGGAGAAGGAATAAAAGAATGCTTTAATAACCTAGGCTGGTTTAAATGCCCACAAACCAATAAATGGAAGGGGGTATGAAGACACAGAAAGGATTTAACTGTACACGGCTGGCTGAACTCGGCTCAGTTTTATTCAGCCATGAGAGAACGTCCCCAGAGATGAAGAAGCGAAGAAGGAAAATGAAAATGGGCCCAAAAGTTTGAGGCATACTTGGATCTCCTCTTTGCCCTAATTAGTGGCCTCACATCCTCGCTTAGCCTATGAGGGAGGGGAAGCCAATGGCCATGACCATGGGTCAGCCTCTTAGAAATTGTTATGAATCCGCACATAATAACTCTAGGTGCTTATGGGAAGTATAGGCCCCAAAGCACGTCCACATGGGATGGTACTAGAAATCTTCAGATGCTCAAAATGACCAATTAGGCCGTTTCATTTTGACCACTGATAATGCTGCTGTCGGACATCCTCTGTTCATAATTTATGCCTATTACTGAGGATTATCTGCATCTCATCCTTTCAAGGCCTTCACAGCTGCACAACAATTAAATGATTCATTAAATTACAAGGCGCTGGTCGAAATTACTGCGCCGGTTTGTAAAGAAAGAAAAACAGACGGTCATGAAAAGTGTAGCTGTGAATGCACTTTTGTGTAATATATAGGTCAACATGCATGTGTTACACTTTGATTTTAATAAAACAAAGCTCATGTCTGGAAATCGAGTTAAAGTGCAAAACTGACAGAAACGTCATTCCTCTACTAGAGGTATTATTAAGCATTGTGCTATATTGTTCTGAGTCAACCTCCTTCACTGTCATATAAGTGTCAGTTTGCATTTGTTTTATAGTGTGTTGATTCTCAAATGAAACAGGAAGCAGGGATGATGAGGTTCTGTCTGAAGTTGTGCCATTCGACACAAATATGTCTCATCCATCCAAAGATAAGACATGCTACTTTTTATATTCTATTGTTATTAACCAAAAAGTAATTTTAACTTCCTTTTTTAACACTAGGTGGTTACCCCACCCTGTCTGCACTTTCTGCAAATGTTTCTCCTTCAAAAAGGAGAAATTATAAGAAAACTTTATGGTCTGTACAGTATAAACCAAGCCATTCCATAGTGGTTACATCAATATGTAAACAGCGAGCATATCAGTCATTATATTCCTTGTTAAGCTATTATCCACTGACGCACCACGCATCATACACGGACTTGTAACTGCATGTTTAATCACCAATCTACCCAGGAGCCTACAGCTTGTTTCAGCTTATATCAAATAATGGCACAGCTCACCGTGTAATGAACAAACACTCACTTCCCTACACAAAGACATGCATACACGGCCTCACTGCTACACCCTCCAAACATGGCGCGGCAGCACGGCGGACACAGACATGTGTCTTTGGTTTCGGCTCTCGGGGACAAAGAGGTTTGTGGTGCTTGTGTTTCAGCGGGGGTTTGCTGCAATTCTGGGTGCTGTGTTGGCTCGGGGAGAGGCACAGCGCTGTAATTAAGGACAGAGGGAGGAGGATGTTCGTTAGATGTAGTGTCCTCATTAGTATAAGTTCCACCCGGAGGTGGTGCTGAGCAACGGACACCTAATGAGAGGCATATTGTAATGAAAGCGGGGAACCAACAATTGCCCAAGTACAGACATGGGCCTTTAAATTGGGGTTTGAGGAAGGACTTCAGATTTTTAGGTTGTATATATTTGTATCTTTGCAAGAAAGTACTAATGGACCAGGTATGAAATGCCATCTTCATTTCTTGCAGCAGTTGGACCACATTTAAAGGTGTCCCAGTGTATCTGCATTATGCTATGAGGTGTCTGTGGTACGTGCGTGCAGAAGAGAAACAGTTCTGTTACTTTTTTCTCTTCCACTTTAATCAATTCATTTAGGCCTCAAATGCAGGCTACAAATCACTGTAACACACTGTACTGTAAGCAGCCAGCCATACAGAAACTGTAGGGGCTCACCTGCCCTGTGGCTAAAGACGACTGTAGCTACTGTATCCCATGGACACACACAAGACACACACACACACACACACGTACATTAGACAAACTGTCTCACAGCATGCTTCTCACACCAGTACTGTACAGGTAATCTCACTTAATCATCTCAGAGGTCACCGCAAAGCGAGGTGGGGCGATAATTGCTGTGCTGAACAGTAAAAAGTGAAGGATTGCAGGAAGAGAAAGAGGGAGAGAGAGGCAGAGATGAATAGAGAATAAAGGGAGGATGAGAGAACGGAATGAAGATGGAGAGAAAGGGGCAAAGTGTGTGTGCGTGTGTGTGTGTGTGTGTGTGTGTGTGTGTGTGTGTGTGTGTGTGTGTGTGTGTGTTCACTAGATGGCAGATTAATAGATAAAGCATACTGGTGCTGCAAGGACAATTGTTGGTCCTAATGCTTGGACAGAAAAAAAAGAAGAGGAGAAAGTCCTCCTTCAGTGGATGGATATTATTGCATATTAGAAAGAAAGTAAGAAAGAAAGAATAAGGGAGAGTAATGTGAAGAAAACAGAGGAGGCAGAGTGACAGTTCTCTCCCTTTGGGGTTTATAGGGGCTGGCCTCTGTCGGCCTGTGACAGCCAACCAAACAGGTACGCTGTGAGATGATTTAAAGCGATAATAACCTCCACTTTGCGGCTGGATGATGTCTCTCCTGTGGCTGCTGAAGCTTAATGAATGAAACATTAGTAAATACTACTAAAAACATGATTAGAGGGCCCCCCTGCCGACAGCAGACAAAGAAGAGAGAAAAAACGATGAGTACGCAAATGTGTCTTCAGCACCATCACCACCTACAGTCACAGACACACGCGCACTCAGAGACCACCTTCCTCTCCTTCACTTCATTCTGACTGGATTGTCCAATTCTTTTATTCCTGCTCAGCACTTTTGAATAAAAGATGAAAGCAGGGGGAGAGGACCTCAGGAGGCAAATATGTATCACTGTGTGTGTGTCTTTCTGAGAGTGTGATTTCTGTCTTCTGGCTCTGATGCCACCAGACCAAATGATATGTGTACAGCAAGGTGTGCCGCCTGTAGATATGCACAATCCATATAAAGTGGCTTTATATATAGGCAATGAGAGAAAAAAGCTCTACAGATGCAGGGTGAAAGAAAAAAAGAAGAAAACACTCTCTAAAATAGATATTTGCTCTCACTGCAATTCTAAGCAGCAACCACCTGGGTGGATAAATAAAGTGGCAAAAGCTGCAGTTCCTCTAATGGCCCCTTGAGGCTGGCTCCAAAAAGAAGTCAGTCCCCATAGACTCCCATTTTGAAATGCCTAACCAAACTGTATCGAGAAAGCATATTTACAGCCTGACACAAAAACATTTCTGGGCTGTATGGATAGTGTCTTTCTATAAAACAACTGTAAGGTGGCTGAATTTTGTTGAATTTTGTTTATAGCTCATCCTTCTGGGTACTGCTAAGGCTTAAAATGGAACTTTACTGTCCGACTGTCCGACAAATTATCTGACTTGTGCTTCAGTTTTTGTGGGTGACTGAAGAAAAAATACATTCTTCAAAATGACACACTGTCCCACTTGTTCCACCCTTCAGTAAAACATTCAGTAAGAAATTTGCAGATGGTAAACTGTTTACTACAAACGGCACAATTAATGTTTTCAAGAGCACAGATGACTAAACCTGGTATTTGAGTAGTAAAAAAAGGAAGGGAGTTTTTGTTTTTGTGTACTGTAATTTGCATAAGTGGTAAATGGATCATACCGCTCTATTAGAAAATTTGAAGCAAATGTGGTGATTTGGTAATTCAAAAAATTTTACTGATGGATTCATTTGTTTTTTTGTCACACTTCCCTGGGTAAGAAACCTGCACAGTCAAGTCACTTAATTCCAGTACCATGTCATTCAGTAAGATAGTACAGGTATGCTCTTAGTTCCACGCTTAGGATGGGTTAGTTGTAACTCTATCACCATGCATGAATCAAAAACTGTGGATTATGTTTCATGTCATCTTTTTTGTGCACTGCCAATGGTTTTAAGTGTTTTTCTCTCTATAATATCTGTGCGTGTTATGCCCACTATCTCTAGAGTAACCAAGGCACTGTGCTTGCTAGCTTTACTGGCATAAGTGAATTATAAATAGGTATACTGACATGCTATTTCCAGGACTCAGAGCTGAGTGTGACTGCCTTGTCCCACTAATTCTGAAAACAAAACTACATCAGCTTTTAATCCCATTATAAAACAATTATTAGACCAAATATTTAAAGGTACAGTGTGTAAAATCTCACCACTAGATATCAGTAGATTGTAATCAACTGAGTTCTGTTTTCTTACCCCTCCCAACTCAAGTGCATAATCCCAGCTACGGTGGCTGCTGTAGGACAAACAACTCTGGCCACCGTTCAGCTGTAGTGAGTGTCGGCTGTCAGCCCGCTGTTTACCTCAACTGGTGTCTGCTTCTATTTACTCTAGAGGAGGCTGTAAAACTCAGAGAAAGGAGTCTGATACGAGTGAGTCAGTGAAGCTCACTTCTGTCCGATGACAGCGATACTGAGGTGAGTTATTGAGGATATCCTGAACTTTTCTGTCGGTAAGCGTCGCTGTTAGCTGCTGTTAGCTGCTGTTAGTCGGCATTAGTGAAACTTTCTTTGAAGTGGATCTAACACTTTTGGACACTTAGCAAATAAACTCTCAAGTTACCTTAATCAAACTGTTTATCAGAGGGAAAGTGTGATTTTTAGGACACTCGAGCCTAACATTAGTTGGAATAATGTTAGCTTATAACCAGCTGCTGTTTATTTGGCTCCTTGTCAGCTGTCTGGAGACTGAAGGGTTGCATGGTGTAATCTGCTGACAAGTAATTTGGACAATATCATTTTTATGTGTTACCGTCACCCCAAACCAGTCATGGCAGATGGCTGCCCCTCCGTGAACCTGGTTCTGCTGGAGGATTCTTCCTGTTAAAAGGGAGTTTTTCCTTCCCACTGTCGCCAAGTGCTTGCTCATAGGGGGTCGTCTGATTGTTGGGGTTTTCTCTGTATTATTGTAGGGTCTTTACCTTACAATATAAAGCACCTTGAGGCAACTGTTGTTGTGATTTGGCGCTACATAAATAAAACTGAATTGAATTGAATGTTTTAGAGCCCTGACTTCAGGTCAGGAGATGAGGCTTGAGGTGAGAAGGAAGAGGATGAGGTGGAAATGAGGGAGGACAGAGAGCAGTGGTGGAGGTTGAGAAAGACATAATGAGAGAGAAAATATAAATGTACAAATGTTAAATTGTCATGTATAGTTTGAAAGAGCTTTTTGTGACCTTTAAATTAAAAGTAACTTATAAGGCATACTACGTATGTGGCTGGTCTCTAGCCACATACATAAAAGACGATTAGGCAGAACAGCGATGTCCATCTTGGCCACTGTATTCAAGATGGCAAGGCAACATGGCAGCTTCCATAAATTGGCGCCCGCTCCTATGTATTGTTAATGGATTAACTCTAAGTTTATGAGAATGCATCAATTTGTTGGACGACTTAATTAAACACTAAGTACAACATTTTTTTTCTATTAAATATCCCAAAAAATTACTTACTGTATCTTTAATATAACAATTATGATGTTAACAAAATGCAGCCACACTGATCATTTCTTTGAAGTGGTGACAAATCATGAATTCAACCAAGCAAACAACCAGCCAGCAATGAGACTACAGCCCTACTAAATTCAGAGGTGTTTTCCACCCAGTTCTCCACATGCCTGTGTTCCACCCTACTGGCACACTACTTCCTGCATTAGATATAAACTCTGCGGTGCCAGAGTTTTCACTCCCTTCAGTATGAGTGCAGCTGTTTAATTAAGTAAAAGAACACACAATTATTGTTTTTTTGCGGGACAAGAATATTGATTGAGCTTTGCTGCATCACCATTAGGATCTTTACTGTGTCATTGCACTGTTTACTCACATGCACAAATATACAGTAACCTCAATGCCTCCTCTACACAGACACACAAAGGGGCACGTCCACAGTAGACCAAACTATAAACTGCAGCCCGGCTCAGTGTGTGCAACAAGGTCGGCAGAAACAGCAGTTTACTGTCACCAAGGGGAAACGCCAGAGTGATATTGTTGGCTAACGACACTAAATAGGACAACATCAAGTCAGAGGGGACACAACGAGAGGAAGTGCTCACTCACCTATTTCTAACCATGGACATGTCTTTGGCAGAGACAGAGGGACACACAAGGACACACAAACAGGCCAGACCTATCTTTGACTCTGGAAGGGACGATAAAAACAAACAAGGGCAGAGAAAAGAGATGGAGTACAACAGAGTTTGGTACACAAGGAGGGAAGGAGGTGAAAGCAAGAAAACAATGTTTGTTCTTTTCACATTAATTATCTCTGTTTGTACTTAATTGTGTGTCACTCATGTGGTACCTAAGATAAAAATAAGAATGATACATAGTTGTCTGGTAGAGCAAGAGACTCAATACACACTTAGGGTTTTGCAAAAGGCTTCTGCATGTAACCAGTAGTGTTTATTAATAGTTTTAAGTCTAGTCATCATCAGCCATAGATGTTATGGAAGTGAGAAGTAGAGCTGAATTAGCATCAGATCCACTAATAACATCAAAGATAAAAGATGAATTCCCACTGATGGTTACCATAATGCTTATGTATAACACAGTATGACTTCAGAGTGAAATTAAGTTCACTGGGCTAAATTATGCCAGGCTGAATTTACCCATTTATATGACTCTTTTTATGGCTGATTCAAAGCCGCCTAGCTAATCAACGCTCTATTACAAAGCTACTCCATGGCGGCAGTTTGATTGGCTTCAATTTACATAATGGCGGAACGCTGGGAAAGTGAGGCCTCAACTGCTTTTCCATTTCTCCGTCGTGCCGATTAGATAGGTTTATGGATTTGAAACATGTGTGAGGCATTGATTTTATTTATTTCATTATTCATTCACTGGTCTGTTGCACCCAGAAACAAGCAAGCTGTCGGTCTGTGACAATCATGGGAGGAACATTTCTCCTGTCCTGGACTACGCTCAGCGCTGGAATCCAATTTACGTTGGGAATGAGAAAACTGTTTCATCTGCAGGTGTAGGCTTCTGGAAACGAGACGGATACATGCACCCACAAATACACGTCCACGCACGCGGCATTGTGGACACAATATTGGTTATTTGTGACACTTTGAGCGATCAAATGAGCATTCTTTTGTGCCAAAAACAACAAATAACTGCTGATATTACATCGCAGTAGTTCTCTTCTTCTGCTGTTATCTATCCCTTCTCGTTTTCCATCCTGAAGATTAGCTTGATCTATCCGTAATGGGGCTTTTATCACCTGTTATTATGTCATTATGCTGCTGAGAAATGGTTGTTAGGTAGTTCAGCTTTCACGCTCACAATGGTGAACACGCCGGTGTTGAGAAAATGTTTTTTTTTTTTATGAATACAATCTTAGTTTAGTGAGTTTTAATGCTAATATGTGCTAATTAGTCCTAAACAAATTGTTTCTAAAGCCTAGTTGACTTATAGATGAGACATTTTGACAAATCATACTAAGAGGGAGATGAATGTTTGACTGACTAAAGCATATAAACCAGCTAAAAAAGGTATTTCCACTCCACCTACACAAATAAAATATTTATGCCCAAAATGCTGGCTTTAAGTAATTTGATTACGTCTAAATTTTACATAAGTACAATGTAAAACATTAAATTTAATGGAATCTGGTCAAATAAAATTTACTTGAATGGTAGAAATTCAGTTTATACCAAGCATATTTTCCTTAATGATTAATTATTTGAATAAATAAACCTTTGATTTTATATAGTTCAGCTGCATTTTACTCGAAAGTTATTGCTTCATGTTTATGAGGGCAAAAAATCATTTTTTTCAGCATGCATAAACAAAATTTAAATACACTGTAAAAGAGATATTTGAGTTGTAGTTGAGGTAATGCAATGTTTTAAATGATTCTCTCTCAGCTTTGTGCTTTAGAGAAGGTGGTATATTTTGGGGGTTTCTATCAACTTGAAATTACAACCTGTTCCCTTAACTTGCTATTTATTTATGCAAAAGCTAAGTTTCACTTATTGTATTGTGTGTTGTGTGTAACTTAAATCTGTCAGGTTGTTCTGACTTATTTACTTAAGTAAAAATTTTTAAAACTCAATTAAATCATGTGTTACCAGTTGACATAATATAATGAAGTTGTTTCAACAATTCCCTTTTTTTAGTATAGCCAAGGGTTTAGATTGATAGTATCTGCCATTTGCTGCCTACATTTAGTACCTGTGTAAAATCAAAAAAGGACTCAAATGGTACACTGCTTCTTAAATATCAGAGCAACATTGTGCATTTAAAGCTTTTTTTTTAATCAGTCAGAGAACACAAGGAGGGGTCTAACAGTCAGTTAAAATACAGTACTTACATGTTCCAATGTACCTGTTGGACTGTACGGCAATTGAGAAGAAAAGATAAGGTGCCGTCATTCCTGTTGCAGGAGGCCTTTTTATGCAAGATATGGAGTTTCAACAGTAGCTGCTACTGTAGTGTATATTATGGACTAGTAAAGAAAACTGGGTTAGAGAGATAATATTTCAATAACACAGTGGTCTGAACATAAAATACAGTGTGTGTGTGTGTGTGTGTGAATAGCTGCCAGAGGCACACCAGCAGGAATCTCTGCAGTCAAATGATTTCACATTCCCTTTTCTCCTTGGCTGCCTGTGCTGCCATTTACAAAGAGCACCAACAGAGGACGGTCATACATGCCGAGATCACACACACACACACACACACTGCACCACGCACAAACCCCGCTTATGCACGAAGCATTGTCATGAAGCTGGGGATGCACACAGGTTGGCACACACATATCTCATTGATAGTATTGTAAGAGGTGTTGTGGCAATGAGTCGATGCTTTCATGGGGTAAACAACTGGAATTACACTGTGGTCAGTGGTCAGTTTTATTTAAAAAACACTTATCGTGGTCATAAATCATCTGTTAAAAGTCACGGCTATTGCACACATGCACATACAGAAGCACACGAACACATGGCATCAAAGAGGGATGCCTGAAATGCAGCACCTCTGCTTTGGTCTCTGTACTCATGAGCGAGCCTGAAGTCAAGTGGTGGGGGATATTAAAACAGGAGAAGAAGAGCAAGAAGATCAAAATTACCAGAGCAGCAAAGCTGGAGGCACAAAGCCCCAATGTGTTCCCCTCTTTTTCCCTCTCTCCCTTTCTCTCTCATCTGACGCCACATGAAGCCTAGCTCAGGTAACTGCACTTTTTAATGATGCCATTTGCCTAATGCCTTCTTGTGCTTGTCAATCTATCTCACATTATCCCTCATCTTGCCTGTCTCACTGCATCACCCGCACCCCTTGACTTCAGCACACCAAAGAGCCTCGCCTGAAACGTCGCTGCAGCGGCCCATTAGGAGCATCCTCCAGATTAATTGGTGGGAGACGCCACGTAAAAAGGCAGAGGAGAAAACAACAACAACAAAAACAGGGGAGAAGAGTACGGTGATGGGCAGATCTTTAATCCTACCTCTTCCCCAGCTTCTCCTTTCTGCTGATGCAGGAGGTTCCACAAGGGCACAAACCGGGATGAGAGAAGTCAAAAGGGAAAAAATCTGTTAAGCAATAAGTTGACAGCTCATGTTGAAACTCTCGCTCTCTGTTGCTTTCGCGTCATCTCTCTTTCTGTCAAAGGAGTGTTATCTGTTCTTGTCAATCTTTTCTGTACTCTCACACTTTCTCCTAACCTTTGGACTCAGACGATACCTCCATCTTCTGCCATTTGTTCCTCCTTTAAATCCCTCTAAGACATCTTCCCAGAAACATGCCTTCTGTTGGCACATGAGTGCCTTTTACTGAACTCTAAAACAAGTCAGCTGACAGCAGACTAGATTTCCTTAAGAGTAGGTGATAATTGCTGATGCCCCGTTATGTATAAAGGATCTTTTTTCATTTGACACACATGCCACTGTGAGACTGGTATCCAAATATTGCCACTGAAGTACGTTCCATATTCCACGGTGCAACGTTTGTGTTGTTTATGTCTGTTGAAATGGAGGCCACCTCCTCTAAAGTCAAGGAGGGAGCAGGTGTCTTACTTTGCAAGGAGCAGCCACAGTTTGCAACGTTATAGACATGAACAAATTCCTTCATTGCTACTAACACAAACATAAAGATATACTGTGGACCTGCAATCTCTTTTTTTCCACCATACACAAGCACACAATGGAAGTGCATAACTAAAAACATGCAGACCCATACATCTCTACCGCCAACACACACATAAACACTCCTTATGTGCACCACGCGGGCAAACATCCACGTCTCCAGCACACATATCCCAACAGAGGCTTTTATGACAGGGCTGGGTGACATGAAGTTTGCTGGATGAATAGTTTGATAGCCCCAGGCGGGTAAGGGGAAAGGATAGGCCGTAAATAGGATTGAAGTTTAAATGGAATAATGCGACCTGGAAAAAGAGCTGGGGCCTGGAGTAGTGGCAAACCCAGAGGTAACATAGAGGTGACAAGTTCGCCCAGAGAGTGACTCAAGCAATAACAAGGCTTCTTTTGGATGGATGGATTGATGGATGGAAGTGAGAAAAAAAAGAGATGTTTTAGATAAAGTTAGAATATGATGCAATGGCACAGTCAGGAGAGCAGATGAGAATGGTGGCTTGGTTGTAGCAAATGATAGAAATTGATGCATTTGAGGCTGTTTTCAGTGGCCATGGTTAATATCTAAATGTTTTTCAGGTCTGCAGTTGTGGGATCGCAGATAAATGGTCGAGAAGGGAAGCAGACAAAGAGTAATAATCGTAGCATAACTAGCATGTTTTGAAAGACGAAGGAAAGGTTGTCCTTTGGAACTGATGAGTGGACAGCCTGGTGTTCGAGTATGGGGGTGATCCCAGTAGGCCCACATTAAGAACAGAGCATGCCTTCGTTACGAGTCATTAGACAGCCTTAAAGCTGATGGCATGGGCAGAGGGAAGATTAATAAGTAGGCAACAAGAAGGCCATTCGCAGGATGTTTGTATAAGGTTTGCATGCATTATGCTGAATGCTTGAGTAAACATACAAGTGAATATCACCTCCTGGATGACTGCACTGTGTGTGGCATGGACTTATGTGTGTTCCATCATGAGAACTAGAAATA
>VUQS01001636.1:0-14287 GCA_015108495.1 Heterochromis multidens | reverse complement strand
CTCTCTTCCAATTGCCCGGGCTAATTTTGGCTCCTGGAAAACACAAGTATTAGTGCGATTGTCCTGTGCTGAAAAGATAAGGAAGGATCTGGAGTCAAAATCTGGCTGCAGTTCATCAACAAAGGAGTCAGAAAGTCAGGAGAGGAAAAGGAGTCACGACACAGATAGCAAAGAAAGTGACAATGGGAGTTATTTGAGGAAAATCTGAGGAAAAGACTGCATACTTTCACAGTTTATGCTCCTAAATTAATATTAGTGATGCCTTTATTATGGTAAACAATATTTTCTTATTTGAAAATGTGGTACAGTAGTAGTCCTCTCGTGTAGACAGAAAAAAAACAATTACATGAACATAAACCGCTCCCTTTTTAGCAATGTAAGGTACTGGTAAGAGAAGATAACCTGGACTCTCTTTGAAAGGCCTCCATACTAACATCACTAACAACACATTCACACTCTGAGTGAAGGCTGCAGTTGAGCTGACACAGGCAGGTCTGGGTCACCCCCTCGCCTGGCTCCACAGAGGCAAAAGGGGCAGATTTGATTGGCTGTGACAGATCCTTGACGAGTAATTGCTCTAATCACTTGACGGCTCACAACCAGAACCCCCTTTTCTATATCCTAATCTTCCTTACTCCCCCTGTTTGCTTGCTGGTCAGCGCAGTAGCAACACCGGGGTGTGAGCGGAACAAGCGGTGCAGGGATAACTTCACTGCCTTCAGTGTTGACACTTATACACAAATGTCTCTAGTTACCATGATCTCTTGGAGTAGGGTGCAAAGAAGGGTTCCCCAGTCCCTCTTTTTTTCCTTCTCTGTCCATCATCTTTCTCAGTCTTCATGTCAGTTAGTATATTTTTCTTCAGGTAATCACTGCCACTTTTTCTCCATGGCCAAGATAATCTACTCTAGATCCCACAAAGCTTACACAGCACTACAATAGCCTCTGTCTGTGGCTCTGTGTTGAGATACAGCACCTTCACCCACTCTCTCTCCTTCAGCCATTACAGAGGCAAGAACAGAGATAGCAGCAATGAGACAGAGAGAAAGAGGACAGTAATTGATCCAGAGAAGCAGGACAACAGCAGATAACACTAGATGAACCAAAAGGGGGTGGGTTGACTGTGACAGGAAAAGGGGGCTGTCTAGATTTCTAACCACCCCCTAATCCAAGGACTCCCACCTCTCCACGCACACCCACCCAGACCCACCCTCCTCAGAAAAAGAGACCATCAATTAGGGGCAGTGGGTTTCGAACCGTCCCTTATCCTGCCCGCCGCTCCACTGAGCTGCTGCTAAACGGCTGCAGAGGAGCTGGAAGAGCAAAAAGGAGGAGGAAAGTAGCTATAGGTAGGTCTCTTGCTGTCAGCTCCACTCATAGGTAGCACTGCACTCATGGCCCTTAATTATATGTGGGTTGTCAGCACTGGTAGAAAATCCAGCCAGTGAGCGAGAGAGAGAAAGAGATAGAGAGAGAGAGAGAGAAAGAGACTGGGCCACAGGAGAGTATAGTTAGTTAGATTGGCGAGCAGTGATGAGACAGAGATGACAGGCAGGCTACCCGTCCTGCGACGACTCCTTTATCCACCCAATCGCCCCCTCACTCCATCCCTAGCTCGAATTGACTGGGAAGGTGAGGTGGAGCCTCCCTGCTCCGTCTTTCGGGGTAATGATGGGGGCTGTCTCGGTCAGTTAGCATTCGCCTTCAAAACCGAAGAGCCCCAAAAACGAAATCGATATAATGCATCGCCATTTCAATCCTTTTCTCAGATGATTTGTGTGTACTTAGTCACGGCCACTGCACACATCGTCTGGTTGTCTTCAGACAGGTTGTGGTGGATTTTTCTGGTCTGTTATTGCTTTATTGCTTCTAAAACACACGAAGGTTATTCTTATTATTGCTTGTTACTCTTTCCTCATCTCATACACTTCAACACCGGCGCATGTGTACAGATGTCATTTTCAAATAAGGCATTATTAGCCTGACGCTAACATGACTGCCAATCTGATTAACAACCAAAAGTAGGATAGCTTAAAGGAGCCTGTATTGTCAAGAATAGACAACTGTGATTTAAATAATAATCTTATCTTTATCCGGCTAGGGGAAAAAATAAATTATCTGCACTTCTAGATACTGTGTTTTATTGTACTATAATTACATTGGTAAATGAGACATTAGACTCTCTCTGTTCTGAATCAAAAACAAACATGGTGAACAGTTGAGTACATGGTTCTTCCTGTCCATAATCAGGCTAAACTATATTACCTGCAAATAGTCAGTGTAATAAAGAAGAGCTTTAAGTCTACTTGACGCTGACCAATAAACAGGACATCCTCGTTATTAAGTGTTTCTAGGAAGTTAATATATATCCGCAGAGATAAACATCGAGGCTCTTTGGCTATAAGTGGATAATGCAGATAGGAAATTAGAAGAGACAGAGGCCCTAAATGCATATGTGTTTATTATGTTTTTAAGCTGTGTTTCCCTGTCTGGACCCCTCAGGGTTTCCCACAAATAGTCCCCAAGTTATTCACACTATGTACAGTACAATTCACAGTGCAGTATGACTGTTCTTAATTTTACCTTAAGAGTTTATCTCAGTGCAGCTTGAGCCAAATGCAGCACTGCACTGAGGCTGTACAGTACACCATCAGCACAATCAAGCAAGCAATACCTTAAAAAGTTAAAGCAGAGAGGCCCCATGATATTGGCTCAGCGTGGTTTTATGCTTTCGCCTCACCGCTCTATGAAAAGAATACGGAGCTGCTTGCAGTACGAGTGAAAGGTCCACAGAGCCACAGAGTTCATTTTCCTTAGCAAAAAGAGGTTTAAACAAAATGAAAAGGTTTACTTGTTGAAAACAATTTCCTTCCTGCCAAGCGTGAACTGAAAAAAGAGCACTCTGCCTTTCCTTTACATAGAAGGATATACAGTTAGTAGGCCATTAGCATACATTAGCATGAAGACCGAAAGCAGGGGTACACAGCTTGCTTGGCTCACCAACACATGCAAAGCTTGATAATTAATATGTTGTAATGTAGTGTAGAAACGCACGGCACTGGTGGGTGTATTTTTATATTTATATCATTTCTGTTCAATTGTTTTATATTATATTTATATATTTAATTTGGACTCAGCCACGTTAGCTTTCTGCCTCTTTAGCTAACCGACTGCTAGCTCTTGTTTCACGTTTGGCGCACACAGACATAGAAGAGGTAGACCATTAATGTTTGCATAGCTCTAAAAAAAGGTAGAAAAAAGTCCCCAAAATCATTGACTAACATCATTAACTGGTGATGGTTTCTTTCTGTCTTTCCAGGATCTTTTCTTTTTTTTTTTAATCTGGCCATATTCTATTCAATAATAGACTCTGTGCTTATTTTTAGTAACATGGAGGGAAGAGTTGCTTCTGAAATCCTTCCAAAAGGTGCTCCATCTGGTCTAATTGATTCCTTGTTCATCTCAGAGCCAGAACGTGACCCAGCCGTACCCGCTTGGATGCAGGTTTGAACCTTACCTCTGGAGGAGGGCCTTAAGGGCGTTTGATTTGATAGAAAGAAATTTTCAATCTGATTTACAGGAACATACATTTTGGAGTTAATAACTGTGAAGTATGTGGCACTCAGATTGTCTTTATTCAAATTTATATTGGCCTGCTGGATATGATCGTGACAGCCAGCAACTAGGACAGCTGAAAGTGTTGTCTTTCCAGAATTAAGTGCAAATTAGAGTCCGGTCTGAAAAGAAAGTTTCTCAAAAACTGCAAGTTCCTTTGCAAGGAAATATCTGAACAACATGAATGCGCACAACTCTGGTGTTTGAATCTGGTTCAGCAAACAGTTTACCGAGTTTTCCCCCAGGTTTATTCAGTAAACACCACTGGATCCTATTGAGAGTGACGAGTGTGGTGATTCCACCTTGGAATAAATCTCAGTGCTCGGCCCTCCAGCCCAAACAGGCAATCTTCGTCATGGCCTTCAGGGGCTTGGTCCCAAAACAAAGAGGAGAGCACCTGGGACCCTAACAGCTTATTACGTCTACACACAGACGCACCATGCAAACCGGAGTCAACAACAAGAAAGAAGCAGGCACGCAAAGGCTGTGTTTCAGAAGCAGGTCACTTTATTTGTCAAATCGGTTGTTTATCATCATTTTCTAAGAAGCCTGGCTCCACTGTAAAAAGTAGCCATAAGCATCTTTCCATGAGATATCCAGCAATTAGACCCGCTGTACAGTCTTGTTTTTCTTTATCAATCAGGCAGACCCTTGTTTGAATAAATGTCTGGAATAGTTGACATTTTCTTGATTACATCTTACTCTAAATAACCTACTACTCACCAGCCTTAAAAACATGCGGGGTAGGATAACTCATTGTAGTTTGATGTGTAAAGAAAATATGATTCTTAAGTCCAAGAGAGACTTAAGGAACTGTTTAGTCATTGCTAAACTAATCTAATCTAATAATCCTGGTAAACCTTGTTGTATTTGAGGCTAATGGTTCAAAACGCTGGAGCTGACACTGACCTCAATAGAGCCAAATGAAAGTTGTTAGTGCCGGGTCATTACACTGCTAAACTGGGGTGTCACACAGATGGCTATAGGAAAGATGACATGGGTGGACATGCCCTTCACTCTCACTCTTCACCCATATCTGCCCGTCTATCTATTCATCTGTACACATTTCTACACTCACCCAGTGCGTCTCATCTGCGGTGGATCGTTTATGTGAAGGAGACGACTTCAGTATATCCTGTGCTGCTGTCGTCTCCCAAGAAAAACAAATAAAAACAACAGCAACTACACAAAATCAGAAAATAGTAATAACAATAATGATGACGACGTAAAAAAGTCTGAGTTGGGTGGTGCTGGTGCAACAGTGAAACTCGGTAACCTGAGGCTCCTTCGTCTTTCTGAGTTTCTATTTTATGAGTCACTTTCTCTCAACTGACATACAGTACGAGCCACAGATGACTCTCTTCTTTCACCAGTGCTGTTGCAGCTATGGGTCTGTATGCTGTGGTGGCTGGAATGGCACAGTGGGGTGTATGTAAGCATTTAACGTTTTCTATTAGTGAATAAAGGCCCATTTTCACACAGAAAGCCAGCTCTTATAGATGCTTTAAGACAGGATTTCACTAAACGTGGTTACCGTCACGTTGTGGAAGTTCAGCAGCCATTATAAATCAAAACAGTCTGTTCAGTTTAGCACATTTACTTTTTCTTCCATGCAAACTAAAAAGTATGAATATTTCTGTCCCTTCCTTTGCTAAATACTTTCAGGTCAGGCCTGTGGTCTCCATCACAAAGTTGACCTTTTTCTTTAAATGAAAGCCATGAGAATTGCTTTAACCTCATTAACAGTCTTGTTGTTGAGCTTGTTCAAACTTTTTTTTTTGACTGACATTACCAGGCGGTGTCATAGCCTGACAGCTTGTCAGTGTAGCAAAGTGCACTGACAAAACTGTCCATACTGTCAACACCAAAATATTTTTACTTTTAATTTGCTGGTGTGTATGTGCCAGTGTTCAAGTCAAGTCAGCCAAGAGGACCTCAGTCAGATCCTGAATCAATAAGTCATACTAACTTCACCTTATTGCAAAGTCAAGGAAATAAAAACATTTCACTCTTGGCTATTATGTAATAAATAACTTCCATTCAGTGTGAAAAGCCTTGGAGTCTTATCTTTAAAAAAAAAAAAAAAAAATCTCTGAAAACAGATGGGCAACTTTCGGTTCCGTTTATTGCTGCTGTTAGTCTACTTAGTTTGGTAGCTGTCCCTGTAAAAGCCCACAGCATGTTGGTGCTTTAAAGGGATCCTGGAATAAATCAAGACCACTCAAGATTAACGGTGGCAAATTATTCATGAACCCAAGGTCTCCTGGCCGGGAATAGCACAGTGTCCTGGGTGACATGTCACAAAGCATAGAGATTAGAAAAAACATGCACACATACACACACACACACAACAAGCATTCTCAAAATCAAACCCATCACTCGATAGTACTGCTGCCACCCAGCACAGCTCCTGCTTAAATTAAGTGATTTGATTATTCAGTAAGTGTACATACATTTCGTTCCTAAGAGCCAGAGGGAAGGCAGGAAGGAAGGATTGAGTGACACCAGAGGTCAACAACACTCACTGCAGTTATACTTACATTTTACAAGAACTACATCTGCTCAGTGATAACCAGTCTTTGTTTATGTAATCAATAAACCAGCACAGTTTGGAATAAGTGTGGGACTTCAGCAACCTGATTACCAGCTGTCTAACTGGCTGACTCGAGCGGCTGTGGGAACAGCAGCCCCAATAATGCAGTCAAGGCAGCGAGAGCTCGGAGGGAGTATCCGTTTAGCAGTGACCAGCCTCGGCCTGCGCTGATTCTCCTGTAATAGGCTTTGGGCTTGGCTCCCACCGGAGAGTTTGGTTGACAATCTGACAAAGTTATCTCAAGATAAATGGGTTACGGGTCGGAGGCGGCAGGAGGGGAAAGAGAGAGAGAGTGAGAGAGAGAGAGAGAGCGAGACTTGACTTCTCTGTCAGTGATGTTTTGATGGAGGATGTGTATAGCCGCAAGGGCTGGCACTAGCAGGTCCCCCCAGGTAGATGGGAAGATTGTCTTTGGCTATATCGCCAAACAGAGCACTGCTGTGTGTGTGTGTGTGTGTGTGTGTGTGTGTGTGTGTGTGTGTGTGCCTCTGTCTTTCTGTCTATTGGTAAATCTGATAGGTTCATTAAGTAGGAAATTTGCAAAGACAGAGCACAGCTCATGTAAAGTGCCACCAGCAAGCCAGGAGAAACCTGAGGCAAAGGTCGCAAGCTGAACATTGCAAATGAACAACACTGATAGATCTAAACAAGTGGACTCCCTGTATCAGCCTATATGATAAGCCATTTAAGTAATAACTAGGCCTGTCTCTCACTTATGTGCAGACAAATGCAGTTCGTACACATACAGTCATAAAAGTTGTCCCTTAACACACACACATACACACACGGTATACAGGAGAGTACCTATCATTAAGCCAGGCCTCTTTTTACCCTTTAATTCCCCAGATAAACAGACTTTTCTCTGATCCTGTCAGTCCGCGTTATCTGCAACGCCGGTCAGCCGGTCCGCTACTGTGGAGCAAATTAGGCCCTTAAATGTCAAAATTGCTACACTTTATTAAGTTAATTAGAGGCTGAGTGTACGTGGAGGCAGGGAGGAAAAACACAGACGGACAGAATGACAAACATTGAGAAGCAGTGACAGCCACTGGCAAGTATACAACACAATGCACAGGAGGTAATCACAGAAGTTTAAACAGTTTGGACATATGGTATGCATGCAGGTGCTGGCGTATACTGTGCACATAAATTCATAGTCATTATATACAGTATTTGTGAAATGAAGCAGATCATCACACACATCAGCAGAGACAGTGGAACCAATTACGTTAGTACAGCAGAGCAAAATGAAATAGCATAAGTGTGTGTGCCTGTGCGTCTATGCACTGTAAGTGAAATGTGATGTTCAACATTTTGGTTTACATCTACAAAACAATATAATCAATACATGTGCTATATGTCAGCTGAGTTACAACTGAAGAATACATTTTACATCTAAGAACATTTCAGCTACAATCTGTAGTGTTTAAACAGCTGGAGCACAGTTGTTTCTATTATTGGATCAAATGATTAATTGATGTGTTTAAAGATAAAAAATGTGGCACTGCACCTCCAAGAGCCAAGCCTCGTATTTTGTTAACACCGGCTTTACATTCCTTAATGTTTAGTGTCCAGCAGTTGCAAAAACAATCAACCCCTTTTTTTTCTCTTTCGTCTTATTGACCTTATTCCGCTCCAGAAACGTATGTTATGGTAACCCTTCAGTGGATTTTAACAGTTGATTAAAGTGACAGAATGGCTTCCATATTTTGTGTTATTACACATACAATCAATGGGCCTCATTCACTTTGTGCTCACACAAAATTACAGTGTGATTTATGAAAAATGCACTGTTACCACTATACATCTGCTAGTCAGTCAGAATCATTTCTAAACTGATAACCTTGTGCTTGCTATCTTCAGTCTAAATACTGCCATCCTATCCCCTTAGACACAGATGTTGTCTTAGGTATGATTTTAGGACTTACGTAGAATAAAAGAAATGAATAAAGTACGGAGATGCTTTCCAAATCACATTCTATAATTTTCACCATCATCACCATCATGACTTAACTCCAAATGTATCATCCCGCTCCTCTTCTCTGCTGCATTCAAAGCCACAAATGACGATTTCAGTCTTCTTCTCTCTAAACCTGCTCAGCGCCCTTAAAATTTGCATTTTCTAAACCTTTCCACCATCTCGACACTTGAAAGCAAACCGCTGATCAATGTTTTGCAGACTGTACTAATCGATTAGGAGTGAACAGAGGGAGACAGTTCTAATGGCTGTTCCTGACTTGAACAGGCCTTCCCCATATGAGAGCAATTGTTCATTACAGGGCTATTTCATGGTGTTCGTCACTTTGCAAGCTTCTGTCTTTCATTCAGCAGTGCGTTGGATGGAGGAATGGCCTCGGGATATATTGTCTGCTCAGAGCTTGAATGTTGTCATGCTAGTTCCCAGTGATTTGCCTGGTGCGATTCAGGACTTTGAAAAATGGCAAATGTGTTTCGCAGACTTGGGAGAAAGGGCTGAATGTGATATCAGTGTTACCCAGTGCAGGATGTAAAGAAAAGTCTGTGGGAGAATGGAGTCATGTTTCAGTTCAATCAGAATTTGAAAGTAATGTTTTAGCACTTATGGTGGCTTTAATGTTTTATTGCAATCAGCCCAACATCCAGGTTTTGGAATACTTTTCAACGTTCCTCAGCGCTCACTAGGAAAAATATGCAATTCATACGGCTCAGACGCAGTTTTATATTGTTCATATGCAGTACAGTATTCGCTTTGTTATGAAATACGCATGTTCACAGCAGTGTTACTCCACACAGGCCAAAAGCAATAAGTCATGGACAGGTTCTTGACTGTTGCTCTGAGTTGAATTATTTACCCTACATTTCAACAATATGTAAAGTATCCAAAGCATCTCAATCGAAATCTGCCTGCAACACAGCTCAGTGATTCTCTCCATACTAAACAGAGACCTCTGGGCATGACAGCAGCCATACATTATTTCTACCACACACATTCATAGCTCATACATCTACAGAGCACACACACACACACACTGCACATAGCTCCACATATAACCTCTGATGCATTATTTCTCTAGCCTTCAGTGCAAGAGTCACAGGTGAGTCCTGGTTGCTTTCATCATAGTCTGGCTGTCCGGCTGGCTGGCTGGAGTCTCATCTGTCCCTGGGTTGAAATTGCCAATAAAGAGGGCCTCATATAGATCACCCCCAACGGGTGCAGGCGACCTGTCATGCAGCCCATGATTCCTAGCTCTCAGAGAGGGGAAGAGGGACAAATAACCCTCTGAATCTCCCTATATCTATCTCCCCCACCCCAGCCCCCTTCTAGTCTTCTTTTTCAGGCACACACACACACACACACACATACATGTCCCTTCCACCCCTCTCCAGCAGGCCATAAAGTGCCACACGAAAGGGATATAGTGGACACAGTCATAGGAGAGACAAGTGCCGGCCTGAGCTTTCACTTTCCCGCTCCAGAGGCAGTGAATCAAACTAATGGGTTAAAGACATGAAGACAGATGAGCGGGGAGGATTAGGAGCCGGGCCGAGGTTTCCCAAATGCGTTCTCACACGCCTGTGATTCTTAAACATTTCAAACTTTGCAATGAAAAAGATGGAGTTTCGTTTTAACCTTTTTGAAAATGGCAAAGGGAAGAATCATTAACGTGCCCCTGAGTCAAGCACTTTTATGGAACACACCGCCGAACACCAAACCCAAGCTCGTTCCTCGACTGATATCGCAGAAGATGGTGCCAAATTGTTGTAAAAAGGCAGATTTTCTTTACATTTAAAAATAGTTGTTTTATGCATAAGTATAATAAATGCAATATGGCAGCCATGTGTCCCATTGTTTTCAGTATGGTTTCAATATACCTAAAGATAAAGTTACAGTGATTTCTATAGTCTTATCAGTTACCCATTATCATATCTCCTTTTAATAGTTACTTTTTTATTCCTGATAAAAAGTTCATTTGTACAGGCAGGATCTGAGTTCAGATGAAACTGGACTGTGAGCAGAGATGGACTTTGGGATTTTTCAAAGACCCACAGTGCTCCCTGCTGGTAAAGGACAGAACAGCAGCTACCAAAGCAGCTTCAGCCAGATTTCAGCATGCGTGTGCCTGCTTTAACCTCACGTGAGCTGCATGACTTAAAAACCTCTAACAACATGGGAGTCTCCCTCATCAACCTCCTGGCCACGGCAAGAGCACCAGTTTTTCTCCAAGATTTGGTCTGAATCATGGATGAGAGACACTTAAAGTAATCATGAGACACAGAGAGAGAGATGGAGAGAAACCTGCATGGCCAGTGGGCAACTTCAATAAAAGACTATCTGACTTTTCAGAAGCTATAATAATCAAGATCCTCCCACCGAGGTTGTTTGTCTGAGGGGGACATGGATGGCTATGGAGGAGGAAATTCAGAGCGGTAATTAATACTCCTAAGTGACTGCTGCTGGATGGAAGGCAGGGACGGGGTTTGTTGTTACTGTGAGCTGGTACTGTGACTCCCAGCATGTCCCACAGCTTTGTGGGTTGGCATGTACACAGAGGAGGAGGAAATGGAGAAAGTGCCTTTATTACTCGTTTGTTTGTCTGCAGGGCCCTTTTCTGATCTGGTCTCAAAACGCCCTCCATCCACACACACACATACACACCCATCACGCAGCCTTCCAATGCTAATCTCGTGTCACAAATGTTAAGAGAAAGACACGAAATGCCACAAAAATGTCATCCCTCTACCCCATCACTGGCTCATCCAGCCCTTCCCTCCCCCCCTTGTAAACATATTCGAACATACACTCATTTGCATGTGTGCATGTGCCTGTGTGTGATGGAGTGTGGGACCAGCTTGTTGTTTGTAGCCTTTGGGTGCCCGCTCTGCATGGAGCAGCAGGGTGGTTCCTATAATCCCATCACTGTTGTCGTCATGAAGGACCAAAGGCCGCGCCTGGAGGTGCGACATTTCTGGCATCCTCTGACTCTCCTTCACTACCAGAGCCAGCAGCTCCTGAGCCAAGCGACACACTGTGCAGAATACCACAAGTCATATGCCAACTGAAAGCAACTTACTGTATAGTGGGTCTGGCTTGGAAATGAATAAAATAATCTATGTCTTGGAGACAATATTTAGGTTTTAAAACAGAATATTTTCAAACCCCTTTTAATCGGTTTATTCAATTTTTTGTTTTTTTTTGTTTTTCCTCTACCCAAACACTTAGTAGTTGTAGTTTAACCTATATGAGGATTTGCTGCTTTAATCGTTTTTTTTATGTGGCAATAAAAACACAGATTCTTTGAGGTTTGTTCTTTTAATAGGACAAAAGAAGAAATTTAAAGAACATTTAAATTTTAAAAACTTTTTAGGTATTCAATTGTAGCTGCTTTACTACGAACAATAATAATGACAATAATAATAAAAAAAGATTCATCCAGAAATGATTGTTCTTTTTTAGATGATAACACTGACCCTTTTCCTCTTTGGAAGAGAGCATCTTAATTAAAATTTATGAGAAAAAAAAACCTAAACAATTATAGCTATTTTTCACAAAATTCTGCCACATCAAGTTCTTTGGATAAAAAAAAAAAAAAATTATAAATAAAACCTGACAGGAGCTGTGGATACAGGCAGCATGCTGACTCCCATGCATCTGTCTGTCTTCATCTCACAGCTCCTCAGCCTTCTCCCAAACTGTCACCTAGCCGCCTGGCGCCTGTCCCCATATTCACTCTACGGTGGGGATCCGACCTAGCACCAATATGCAATTTCACCAATCTGTGCTGACAGCATTCATGTCGACTACTCGCAACCAATCCCCCTCCCCTCTTCTTCCGCAAGCATCTGTGTGGTTAAAATACAGTCAAAGAGCTTTCACAGGTCATGAAAGGTAACAGAGGAGACAGGCGGGGCTGTAGGCCCCGCATCCAGCTAGACAAATCAGCATAACAGCATATTGTAAACTAAAGACTACGCAGAGGGGGGAATACATGTACCAGGACTGAGGCTGCGTTTATGGCTATGCCAGCCTCGAGAAGCCCCACGGCACTATCTGTGACCCCCCCACTGTAGGTTTCCTTACTAATGTGACCCCAGATTGTGTATCACAATCGGCAGGAGAAAACTCCCACAGGCTACAGTTAGTGCTAAGCACTGGGGATCGCTGTCCTCAGCCCGCCTGAGTACAGACAGAATGTGGCAGCTTCGAGGCATTTAGTTAAAGGAGATGCACTTTAATGCTGCAGGCATGCATTTATGGAAGCCCTACTAGGGTGAAAGCGCATGACGTGCTGGAACCTATAAACAAACAGCAAAAAAACTGGAAGTTTAGAGAATTAGGCTTACCTTGTTTCACGGCATCTAATCATTTGTGATAGTCTGCGTACTCATTCTTATAATTAATTTGTTTTCTGGGACAGCTTTTTCTCAGCAAATTGGGTTTAAAAATATCATCTGTTCTTCTATATTAAGCGCACGCAGTGAAAAGGAACATTGTGAATACACTGGATGTGCGAGGCAATAAACATCGGTGAAAGTAGTTCACGTGAAGCACAGCTGCTGCCACATGAGAATCAAAAGGCCTTTGATATCAAAAAACTAAATTGGTATGTTAGACTATAGTGTGTACTTCTCTCAATACGAGCTTAACATTCACTGCGGATGCGCTATGTGAATTTGATGCCCTTGTATGCTTTTGCCTAAAAAAAAGTTTAGGTGAAGTCCACGAATTTGGGCGTTGCATTCACCGCCTCCTTTAATTAAGAAGTTGATGAGTTTACCCTGTGCTCCTAGTGACTCCCTTCTATTATTGCACAGAAAAGCTTGCTGCTCATAAAACCACAGGTGGAATGTAACACTACTTTCCTTAAGTACAGTTCTGATGTGTAATTTACTGATGATCTTTACATTTTGTTGTCTGCATGTTTGTTGCATTTCAGGAGCGACTGCACCTCTTTTGATTATTGCATTTAACTAATAGCAAGTAAAGCATATGGATCCTTCCACTACTGCAAAAATCTGATCAGTTACTGCCACTAAATGTAGTCCCAGATAAAAGTAGGCAGAACTGGCTTCAGTTCAAAGTTGTAGCCTTAACTGCAGTATGATTAAAGTGGATAAAATCCAGAGGGAGAAAAAAAAAAGATGATTTTGATTTGTATTGCTAGTCGCTGATGCAACCTTAAGTCTTGTCATCCAGGTGAGTTGTTACAACGAGGATCTGCTTGGAAAGAAATGAAAGTTTGTAGTGTGGCACCTCAGCCCGGCTGTCACTCTCACTAAACACACGAGTACATACTCACACACACACACACACACACACACACACACACACACACACACACCTGCACAGTACATAGTTAGTAAGCCTAGTTTTGACTGACAGGTGACATTTCATTATGGGTAAATCATAGGTGCGCAGTATATATCCAAAAAGACACGCCACACGCAATGTCACATCCAGGACACACTGCAGAGGCAGACAGGCAAGACGGGAAAACTTTGCTGCAGGACTTCAGACTGAAACTCCAGACCTCCCTCTGTCATTTTGATTCCATTTGACCACAAACCCTCACAAGAGAAGTTTTAGTGGTAACATGCACGCAGCTAAGAACGGACAGAAGATTCATTTTTGATTAGTTCAGCCTACATTGATGGGAGGGGTTGAGTCCACCAAGGGAATGCTGGGATACACAAATATTGGGCTTTTATTAAACCCAAATTACACTGAACAGCCACACACTGATCTCTTTACAAAGAAATCAGCATATAAACATTCAAAATCTGCAAGTAAGGGACACGATTTTTGGTAACAACTTTCTGGCTTCAGTGACTACTCTGTTTGTAGTCTGAGTGGTTTTGATCATATTGTCTAATGGTCAGTTAGACTTATTATCAATAGCTGAACAATGGCTGGCTCAGAAAACAAGAAGCCCTGTATATCAGTTATCCAGGTGTCCAGAGACACCAAAACATTTTTCTTTATTGAACCACTTAACACTGACCTATAAGTCATTCAAGCATTAAAAAAGGCACCTAACTCAAGGGATGAAACAGTGTTGTGTCAAATCACAGACAACTTAGCAAAGAACCAGTTTTAAACTG
>VUQS01001634.1:9155-25342 GCA_015108495.1 Heterochromis multidens | reverse complement strand
TAATAGTAACAGTAAAACTGTGTACACCTGTGCTCTCATCATGTTAAGCTGTTGGCTTCCCAGGGGAAGCCTAGCAACAGTATGTTTTTATTGTTTACTTTAATCTGTAATAATAATAATAATAATAATAATAATAATAATATTATAAGAATTATAATATAATAATTTAATGTATTTATGTGATTGCTTCATATGCTAAAATGTCTGTAGCTACACTGAGTGGATAATGACACTTGGAGGTGCAAATGCAGTAATAGCAGGTGACATGTGCTGAAGGAGAGTCACATGATGTCTTCGGTCGAGTGTTCGTCCTTGACAATGACAAATGCTTTCCCACTATGGCCTAATTACTGACATAAAGCTGACTAATGCTAGTTCAACTAATGGAAAGTCCCAGCTTTCATTCAGCACATCTTCTGCTTCACCCATACATCATCCCTGCTCATACTCGACATCACTGTATGAATACTTTTGATATTTGTACAAATCTTCTGTAAATTCTGTAACCCCTGTGAGAGGAAATGTCTTCTAGAAACCCTGTCCCAGGAAAATTGTTTCATTTTTGTATTTCTTTTTAAATTTAATATACTGTATATTTGTACACATTAATCTAGCCACTACCTTAACATTGTTGTGGGTTTGGTATTTGTACTGTAACTTAAGACAAATCACATGTAGCTTAAATCTCTTGACTGTAAATTCTATCTAATAAGAAGAAAATCACATCATTCTTTAGCGTTTTTGTATTTTGGATGATTTTGGACATCATCTATTGCCAAGGAAATTTTTTATGTAGTAGTATGCTCTGAGTGACAACAATGCAGTGTTTTTGATTGATTTGACTGGTTTAGCTGTGTCCATACAAACACTCGTGCATCGCTTTGAAGCTGACTGCTGGTCATCTGCAGACTTTCCAGGCTCCGGTTACCTACAGCAGATAAACCTCCAGTGTACTTACTACTAGGTCATATGTCAATCAACAGTATCTTGTGCTCTCATTGGTGGTCACTTCGATCACTTGCCTGGAAATTGAGTAAAGTTTATCTTGCGTCCTGCCCATATACATCACCCACAGTTGTTTGACCCGTGCTCTCTTGAACTCATGGAATGTCATTGGCTTTTTGAAGCTGCGTCCAAACTGGAAGCGACTTGCTCGTCACTTTGAAGCTGACGGCCGGTCATTAATGGCCATTCCAGGCTCCGGTTTTCTTAGGTGACTAAAGTATTTACTACCAGATCATTTATCATTTAAGGATATTCCTTACTCTCTTCTGTAGTCGTTTCAGTCGCTTACCAGGAAGTTGAGAAAAGTTTATTGCAGGTCCCGCCCCTTTTGCATTGCCAGCAGTTATTTCGTCTGTAGTTGAATGAAATCACCAAATATCATTCGCTTTCTATGGTCTCTGTTCTCCACCTCACTGCAAATCACCTCTAGTGTGGATGCAGCTTCAGGGCTTCATGCACCCTTACCCCTAAACCCAAACACAATGCTCCAAATGCTAACAGTATCATATCATAACCATTGTTTAGTTCTCTATACAGTAGCATTTTTCCGTGGTTAATTAAACTAAGTTGTAAAATCTGACTTTTTTTAGGGAAAATAAAACAAGCAAAGTTTTGCTGATACTGTTCTACCGATCTCTATTTCACTGAAATTCAGCTTAATCCCTTTTTTTATTTTTAATGATAAAAATAAAAGATAAAAATTGTGTCATGTGGGGAGTGAACTTTTTTGGGCTTTTGAAGTGGGGCATGCCAGAAAAAAAGTTTGACAACCGCAGCAATTTAAAAATCTTAAAAAAAACATCCAGAAGATAACTCTTGATGCATGCTCAATAATCCAGGTAAAAGAATCCCAAAAGCTGAATCTGTTCATCTGGCCATTGATCAGTGGTCATGACAATTTGCATACTAATGATCATGAAACTGACCTCATGGCCCATTGTTGGTCAATGGTGCTGGTTTCTGTCATTATGCAAATGTGCTGTTTATAAAGTTGGAAACCTGCAGTCAGCTGAGACTGAAGACGTCACCAGAGGTGACGAAACGTTTCTCCCACTAACAAAAAAAAAACAAAAAACGCTAAGTCCAGATGAACAGATTCAGCTTTTGGGATCCAGAAGATAAAGCTACATCTCTCGACACAAATCAGACATTTCTGCTTCCTGTCAGACTTCTTGCATTTAGCCCCAACAACTTCTACTAATGAGCTGACACAGGGGGCTCACACCAATCCTGCCATAGACGTAGTAATTTGTAATTTTTGATTTACAATTCATCACTTCTGTTGATCTACTTTATACAAAGTAGTTTCTTGCACTTGTCATATTTTTGAACCTTCATTAACTTTGATGGGGGTCATTGGGAGTTGAAGGTCTGCAGTGAACTCAGTGTGCAAGGTTTTTGGATCTGAAAAGAGGACCGAGCTTCAGTTTGCTTCATTTTGCCTTCAGTCTCAATCCTCTATACTGGCAGCAAAACACAGGCAGAGCTGACCGACCACAGTTCTTTTGGTCTCAGCATGGTGCCACTGTGGCTGTGACAGGCTGTTACATTTTAAAGCCTCTGTCCACTCAAAAACAGCTTTTCTGTCTTTCTGCTAGTTTTCTTCCACTCCACAAAGATCCTGAACTGGGGTGTATATGTGAGGATAGAAGGTTGTCTGTCTCTGTGTTAGCCCAGTCAACTTTCCTTCTGATAAAGCTTATAGTTAGGGCTGGATCAGATGACCCTGAATCAACCCTTAGTTATGCTGCTTTAGCTCAGACTGTTGGGAAACCTCCATCCGCCAACTGGTAATGGCAGATGGCTACCGCTTGCTGAGCTCGGTTCTGTTGGAGGTCTCTTCGTCACATCACTGGGGTCCTTGCTCTCATATTGTGAGACATTTAATCTTACGATATAAAACACTGAGACAGCTGTACTCACGCTTTAAAAACAAACTTAAATTGAAAGTTGAATTAATGCGCTGGCTACCTGTCCAGGATGCACCTTGCCTCTTGGTAAATGCCAGCAGAGATGGGTTCCACCTCTGTCACCCTTTCCAGGATAAACTGATAGTTCTGCTTAAGGATTTATGTTATGGTTGATACTAGCAGGCTGTTTGCTAATACAGACATATCCATTATCAGTATTTGCATATCTATCATATAAGCATAGATATAATTTAAAGAATTTCTAAACAGGTACCTGAAGTCCTTTGAATAGAAAAACTATACCAGGCATGAATTATTATTCTAAGCAGATGGACTTTTGCATCTGGAGGGGATCTTTATGGAGGAGTATCTCAGCTGCAGTACAGAGGGCACTGTTGGCTGATATTTTAATGAGCAAAGAAAGTTTCTTTCTTGAGCTTAAGTGTTGCGGCCTGTTGCACTGGAATTCTGTAGAAATACACAACTTAATGTGAAGATGATCTTTGGCACCAGTGTGCCCCTTCCTCATCCTCTCGCGGGTGAGCCACTCATTTTGGCACTGACACATTTCATTACTCATGCTGTGGGGCACTATTTGGAGAATCATTGTTTTGATTCTGCACCTTTAATTCTAAATCAAGAATTTGGCATGTGCTGCAAAGCTGTTGGCTTGATTGCTGATGACTGGGCTGTGACCCAAGCTGCAGTTTTCTGGGGTGTGGTTGAACTGGCACATTTGAAGTTTTATGCCTGTGAGTGGATTTCATGCCTGTGTGGTCTTAAGATAACATACATATTTTCTTAAAAGGTGTAAACCATCCAGATATTACATGTCAGTGCCAGATCATGTTTTGCTTTCAAACTCATGTTTGTGTGCCAGCAGACTTGTTTTCTTCACTCCACTGTTCAGTTCAGTAAGTCTTTTAGCATTGAGCCATCAACCCACCTTGATTTTCTTTCATTTTTGTAATTAGCTACATGATCACGCCAATTAATTTCTATTCCCCTGCCACTCAACTTGGAGGGAAGAGGAAGAAAAGGATCTTTCAGCTGCCATGACCTGCAAACAGGTTTGCAACATATGCATCGTAAGCAGGGAAACAGGGTCTTGGAAATTGTTAAATGTATTCTTTTTAGGCCAGTTTTCCACTTGCATGCTTTTGCAGGATCATTTTCAGGGGTTAATTAGGAACTGCATGCTCTGGTGCCTCCCATTAATTAACATTAGAGACTCCCCAGGCTGTGCTGTGAACTGCTGCTAAAGCGTCAGTGAAGGGAAGATGGTGCAGGGTTATGTGCATTTGTCTCCTGTGATATGCCAGTGTATATAGCACATAAGTGTCACAGTGTGAAGGCTGTTAATGGCTGCATGCTGATGTGTGGCAGCTCTTCAGCAGCCAGACAGCTCAGGTGCATGGACATTTTAAATCTTCTTTCTGTTCCTTTTCTCACTGATAAGAAATTGTGGTTGGAAACATCTCCTCGTTTACGTGAACTCCAGTGCCACCCAGCACTAACCCGGAGTCCTCCTAAGCCTCATGTATCTCACACTCTTCTCCATCTTCCATTAAGCTCCTGTAAGCCCATCCTATTTTTGCCGCTCCTGACATGCCCATTATCACTGCTCTGAGCAGTGAGAGACACTGATTAAAAGGGAGAGATTGAATTCTCCACTGTTCTCCCTGTGCCCTTCCTCGCTGTGTGCGATTTTCAACAGAGACAGTGCTGAAGTCAGACCATGAAAACAGCCATTAGTGCATCAGGAGTTTGGTGATTCACTGCTGTTGCAAACTTCTAACAAAACAATATTTTGCGAAGGGCTTTTGTGTAGGCTGAATTAAGGATGCTCCATTATTTGCATACCCTGACCCTAAATATGGTTAAAAAACCATTATGCAGCCCAGGTCTGTCAAGAAGTTGTCATGTTATAGCATATGATGTTTAGCGTTAGGGGGAAAAAGGAGGACAGAGAGCGTAAAACACAGAAGCAATAAAGTGGAGAAACCATATCGCTGTCACACTCTGTGGAAAGAGCTTTTCTTGTCCTTCAACATGAGACACAGAGGGGGAGACGGTGTTTGACAGCTGAAAAAAAATCCCATGGACTGATTTCCCACTAACAGAAAATGATGCCATCAGTGTCAATCCATGACATGAAATTTAACATTGGGAGGGAAAGCTCACTCCCCTTTTTAAGTGTATTGTTTTCTGTATCTTGTTGAACCACAATCATAAACTGCAGCGTAGATATACTACAGTCCCCACAGAGACTATCACCCTACCTTCATTACGCTGGCATTGAAAACATGTATTTTTACATCCAAATAATAACGCAAAGTACCTGCCAAGGGCTGGTAAATCAGATAAAAAAACAGAGTGCTATTTATGAGTTAAGGAATGATTTGTAAGAGTAAGTGGGACATTAGCTGAATACAGTTTTTCACAAGTTTTCCATAAGCGGAGGAACTGTCTTAGAGTGATGCTGAAAAACTAGTCAATGCTTTTGTTACTTCTAAGCTGGACTACTGTAATTCATTATTATCAGGTTGTCCTAAAAACTCCCTGAAAAGCCTTCAGTTGATCCAAAATGCTGCAGCGAGAGTACTGACAGGGACTAGAAAGAGAGAGCATGTTGCTAGCATCCAGACTAGCATTGAATGCTCTTCAGTTAAGATCAGGCTTGAGGTTAGGGTTTGGGCCAATGATCTTTATGAAGCGGTAAATCCTGCTGCTTACACTAGTCTTTTATTTATTGAATCATAAAATAAACAATCTTTTTTTTATCTGTAGATTATTGAATTCTGAACTGCTTCTTCTAACCCTCTGTGGAGAAATAACAAGCAGACGAATAAAACGTGTCCTAGACCAATGATCATGTCCAGTTCTGGAATGACAGAAGAAGCAGGAAAAGCAGGAGCTTCAAAGTCAAATTTCATTAAATTGAGTGCAGACACATTCATACACCTTTTTTTTTTTGTTTTCTGGATCTTACTGTGATCTCTTTATTTGTCTGAAATAATCAGACAAGTAAAGATTAGTTCATTGAGAGTTATAAAGAAAAAATATTTGAGATGTTAAATTGGGAAAGAAGGCCTTTCTCATTTTCCAGGGACATAAGCTCTATAGTGGCTTTTATATATATATATATATATATACACACACACACACACACACCCACACACACACTTGGTTTCTGCCGACCTTAGATATTTAACAGATGCCCGTGGCTTCAGAAACACTTGTTCTGTTTTCCCCTACCACTCCTGGGCCCAGATTCCTTACTGCCAAGCACATAATCATGCAAACCTGTCTTCACTATCTCTGATTAGCAGGTAACGTCCAGGCCACATAGGCACAGGAATCACAAAATGAAAAAAAGGCAAAGAAATCACCAAAACATAATGCAAATACAAAAGCTTCTCATGAATTCCTAGTAAAATCTGAGAAGAGCCCTAAACCAAGTTCTGAACTCTTTTTGTAATGATGGAGATTTTTGTAAAGCTTTATAAGTACTGTTAATTTCTGCTCCCTGATGAATATTGCTGTGCCATGATAATAAGGAGGAATTCTCTGACAATGCAGCGTAATTGTTAAATGCCATTCAGTTGGGTTCTAATGAGGCAGGGGTATTGATTATCTTACACCTGGCTGTGGAGGCAAGACAATGATATACTGAGTGAAGGTGAAGAGCTGGCAGGTCTCAACAGCAGGCCTGCAGTGAGTTAAAAGCACCAGTCTTAACCCGTTAGTACTCAGTACTCAGCGTACTTAATGAGAAGAAGCAGCACAAGCATTTCAAAGGCTATGTGACCAGGTACTTCTCCTCTCTTATTTATGAAAATAACTCACATTTAAAAATCATTAAAGTGTCATTTTGAGGATAAATGGACAAACTTCAGATATTTCTTTGAATCTCCAGGTTTGCTAACCTTCAGGCCAATTTAGGCCTGTTGAAAGCTTTTCACAGCATTTTATTTGAGGCTGAATCAGAATCAGAATACTTTATTAATCCCAGAGGAAATTATGTGGTCACAATTGCTCCAGGACAGTAAGAAAGTAATACAATATATTACAAATTACAAAATATTACAAATAGCTCTAATAATTGAATTGAGGTGCCCCTCTTATCATACTGCCTTTATTATATTAAGATAAGTTCTGGGCTAATTTTATTTTCATTGTGATTTCTATCAAAACAACAAAAACAAAAAAACAAACTGCAGCTGCATTACAGAGTAAAGCACAGTTTGTATCCAAATGATCTGGAAGGGAATAAATTAAGCTTGATGAATCAGAAACACTGTTTTTTTTTTCCACTCTGAAACAAAAGACACTTTTAAAAATAAAATGATGGTGTCTCCTGAGCACATTGGTAAGGTTTAAGTCTGGCATGTTCCAGAACTACAACATATGGCAGTTTTTTTAGAAATTACAAATTCAACTACTTGACAAAATGGTTCACAATGTTATCCTGTGCTTTGCTATAATTTCAAATGGGTAATGGATAAACAGGAATGTGTCTTGTTGGTCATATCTGTGTATTTTATAGGCAAACTGACTAAAATAAAATGTACTTTTTGGTGATAAAAATTTCACAACAGTGTCTTTTAAAGGAGCCAGTCACTAACCATAAGCATTACTTAGAAATTGAACTAACAAAATAAAGACACGTTATGGTATTGTATTCAGTATAATGCAGTATATTCTGGTATAGTTCAGCATACTATAGTATATACAAGATGTTGACACAACCATTGGTGAAAGAATATTTATATTAATATACAACAGGGGTGGGGGACATTTTTCATTCAGAGGGCCATACTGACTAAGATTAAGTTATCAAAGGGCCACACACTAGGTAACTGAATCAAAGCATAGTTACAGGTTATAATGGAAAAACTGCTAACATAAAAAAGTCAGCCTAAATACTGTATCACTATTGGAATTAGCCTTTATGGTTCTATGATGTATAGAAAATTATTCTTTCAGTATAATAGGTCAATAAAATGATGAAAGCATAAAATATTTGCAAGCCCCACCCTAATATATTATAATATGATATACAAAAAGTGTCCCAATGGTACAATCAAATGGTATTTAATAACATAGTTTATAACATCAATGCTTCTAGCTGTATTGTCTTTGAATATTTCTGGTTTAATGTTATCAAAATCTATGTCATTTACATAGACTAACACTGGTAATAATATGGGGCTTAATAAGTTACTATGTGGAAAAAATGCTTAAAAAACAGAACAGGATAGATATGATAAGAAACATGACCAGTTATAAGCTTTCCCTCCCATTTAATAATAATAATAATAATAATAATAATAGTAATAGTAATAATACCAATAATAATGTCTGTAAGTAATTAATACAGTTTTCAAATTAATTCTAAATTTCACTGGAAGCTAGTGAAGGGACGGAGGGAGGAGTGAGGGTGGTGTGTGCTCTGTGGCTAGTTTTTGTTAGCTGCTGTGTTCTGGACCAGTTGAGGGATGACTGAGTGTTTTAAAAGTGTTGAAAAGTGAGTTACAGGAGACTGGAGAAAATTAGTGTTATTGGGTAAGTAAAGGTTTGAGTTTGGCAGTGCAGATGAAAGAAACAAGACTGGATGAGCTTGGTGATGTGAGAATCAAATTCAAATGCTGGTTAAAATAATACAGAGATTCCTAGCAGATGATTTGATATTGCAGTGGGCCAGTGTAATGGTTGACCTCCTTAGTAAAACTGTTGGGCTCGAACTTTCAAGACATGCAATTAGTAACAGTAGTGAAGTAGTCAGTGAGGTCAGAGAGGTTGTTAGACTTTAGATAGAAATAAAGCTTCACAACATCAGCATAGCAATGATAACAACACTGAAGCTGTTAAGTAGGTGACCCAGGGTAACATATTTGTATAATGAAAACAGAACTGGTCCAAGGACTGACCTTTGAAGGACCTCGCATACAATAGGAGAGAAGCAGATTACAACATATAATTACTAATATGAATTCTGAAGTGTCTGTCAGATAAGTATGATGATAATCATTTGGAAACCAAATCAATCCAGTTTACCACTTACCACACTCATCATATTGCTGATTTTCTATGTGCCCTCGCCTCATGTTTACCTCTAATTGAAGAGGTTTGGATAAAATTTACTTGAGCAAATTTCCTGCCCCTCCAAACATTGTTATGGGGCTCTTATCTTGTTCTTAGATCTCAACATCCAACCTATTTGTACAGTCTCATCGCAAGTACCAGTACTACATTGCACATTACACATACTGAAAAACAAACATCCTTTACAGGGTCAAGAAAAATGTAAGAGCTGCTGTTTCCATTGGCTGTGTTCATCAGCTATTGTACCCATCACTGACATTGAGCATCAGTTGTTTACCACGGAGAGAGAACGGGAGTCAACAGAAAGTGGTCGCCATCACAATGACAACAGCTATTTAGACTTTACAATCCACACTTGAATGTGTTTTAGGCTATGTATTTCAGTCACTCAGGTTGAGTTTTCTGTAAATGTGCCGTTTATTTCTTCCTGCCCCGTTGCACACTCTTGAGGATGCACCACGATAAATGCAGCCTTTAGAGCTGTCAGCTTTGGTAGAGAGGAAAATGTCTGAAAAGCCAGGCTCGGCTAGTGCTTCTGAAAAGCTTTTTTTTAAAAATTATTTTAATGACATACTTTTTTAAAGTGTTATCTCATTATGGCAAATGCAATATTATTGGACTCCTTAAGATTTCACTTCAGGTTGATTTGGCGTACTCTTGATTGTTGTTAGTATTTGCAAGTGTGATTAAATAATATTGGTATAGCTTATTCAGCCTTAATTTGGTGCGTTGTGCTGGTCTGCAAATCTGGCAGTGCATTCTTAACTTTAATTTTAAATTTCTCTAAGTCATTGTGCTTGATCTTTTACCTACCTTTAAGAGGTTACAAAGTCCTTTTTCAGAGCACATAAACCTGTAAGTACAACAGAAGTGTAGCACAATATATTTTGCACTGGATTTTTTTAATGAAAAATTTAATTCCTTTAAATTTAAGCTAGTGCCAAAATTCACCTGTTTCAAATGCTAAGTCTGCCAAATTAATGAAGATTCATTGTAGTGGGGAAAACTGGTGTTTCTAGCCTCAATTTGAAAGCATTTCTTTCAAACATGTAAAACTCCAGAAAATGACCACTTCAGTCACTTCAGTTCACATGTCCAAGCTATTGTTATAATCTGTGGTTATGTTTAAAAGCTAAATGTCCTCTAGTGGCATGTAGAATAAGTGCTGTTGTTACCACCTATGAAAATTGGCTCATTGGAAACCTACAAAACAGAGCTTTGTAAAGTTTATATCGGTCTAAAAAGGGTCTTTTTCAATCCAACTCATGACCTCGTTCTAACCCTTACCAAGAAGTGTTTTTTTTTTTCTTTTTTCTTTTTTGGTAAACTGAGTACAGATAAAATGGTGCTAGACACGATTCAAAGTAGCATAGCAGTGGACAGTAAAATATTTGTCCTGCCCCCCCATCTGTCGTCTTTTTGTGGATTTTGTTGATCCTTAAAAGTGGAAGAACTTGAATGTGTAATATCAGAAATGTATATATGGTTGTATCAAAGCTGGAAAGTTTAAAGAGCGTTCAGGTAACAGCTGAACTAAAAATACATGATGTGTGTGTTCATCCATCCATTTTCTTCCATTTATCCAATTCAGGGCTACGGGGGAGGCTGGAGCCTATCCCAGCTGTCATGGGACGAGTACACAATCAGGTCTCTAATCTATTGCAGGGCTAACGCAGAGAGACAGACAATCATTCACAATCAGAATCAGCAGTTATCCTAACATGCATGTCTTTGGACTGCGGGAGGAAGCTGGAGTACCTGGAGAGCACCCATGCAGGCACAGGGAGAACATAAACTCTACATAGAAGGGCCACAGCTGTCCTTTCTTACTGTAGGGCAACAGTGCTAACACCACCACTGTCCCACCCCTACTTTGTTTTTTTTTCATGAGCCAATCATGATCCAGTCTGAAGGCTGTAGTCAAAAGAGGTTCTTTCCTCTTTTTTGATGAGTTGAAAAACATGGCCCTCAAGTTGAGGCATTAATCAAACCATGGTTTTGGATAATTTTTACACCCTTATTAACCTCTTAACATTCAAAAAGTCACCAGCAGCTCCTCTAAGGTTAGGGTTAGAGGTAAGGTTAGAAGTAGGTTAGGTTTGCTTCCTCCACAGTTTTTTTCTGCTCAAACCCTATTCAGATGCTTCAAATAGGCCAAAATTTTAAAAAAGGGGGAGGAGTTAGCTTAACTGAAACCTAGCCCTAAACCCCAACTGAGACACCGATGACCAGATGAATGGTTAAGCAAGCACAATAACTAGACTCAAAGTCTTTGAAAAAAATATTTCAATTTAGACCATCTTGGCTTCTGTAGGGTTTAAGCAGCTCATAGTTCTTCATGTAATTCTCCAAGGATGTCACCGATAACACATACCATGTTTATGCAGCCTGAAACTTCTCTTGTTTAATCAGTGGTCCCTGCGTGGTGGTTTTCAGCAATGTGAACCACAAGACAGAGACGTTTTGGTACAATGCAATTAGGATTTCATGTTCATAATGATTTATTATCCAGCTCTATGGAAGCTCATTGCAGAAAGGGACTCATGAATATCTACATGTATCTGAAAGAAGGGAAGGAGCTGCTGCTGAAATCTCTAAATAGCAGAATTGATTTTAAGAAGTCAAAATGATTCTTGCAAATTTAACCTCCCAACCCCTGAAATTCATTTCTTATAAAATATTTTTGGAGATAATACTATTTTCTATGGATCAGTTGTGGCTGGTTGCGGTGTCACTCAAGTGTAGATCCACTTTACACACAACCCTCTGTGCAGCTGTTCCCATGGGTCACGAAGGCCAATGCATTATGGAGTGACATTCATATCCCATCGATAACCTGCACAACCCCGCCACAGGGCTGTGACATTTCACTTCATTAAGTCCCCGGTTCATTTGTTGTCTTGCTTCACATACAGGGCCGGTGTGAAAAGATGACAGTTGAGGATGAATTAAACATGGCAGGTTTAAATATAGACTTCTTGAGACAAAGGTGGCTCTATAGGAGGTTCATTCCAAACCTCCTCACATGCTCTGACATCATCCCCTCACTGACACTCGTGGCAATGCATTTTAAATGCTTCAGTTGTCATTTTAAAGACTAGCGTAGACTCTGTTCCTCACATACACTGTTCTGTGGCTGGAAATACAAAATATATATAAATCCATAACTAAAAGTAGTTAAAAAGAAAAGTACAGTTTAATCCTGTTTGATTACTGTAGGGTCTTTACGTTACAATATAAAGTGACTGTTGTTGTGATGTGGCGCTATATAAATAAAATCGAATGGAACTGATTTAGTGTTTGCTGAAAGCTAAAATGTCCAGCTGCAAAAACTGACAAAAGACTTGGAGCCTCTCAGTGTCAACTTTTTCTTAGAATTCATAAACATCTAGCTTTAAGTCTGAGGGTTGATTTAAAAATTTTCTTTTTATGCAAATGCTATTTTCTTCTTCTTGTTTCAGCTGCTCCCTTTAGAGGTCGCCACAGCGGATCATCTGCCTCCGTCTCACCCTATCCCAGCATCTTCTTCTGTCACAACAAACCTCCTGCATGTCCTCCTTCACTACATTCATGAACCTCCTCTGAGGTCTTTCACTTTTCCGCTTGCCTGGCAGCTCCATCTTCAATATCCTCTACCCATTGTATCCACCATCCCTCCTGTCCAAACCATCTCAACCTTGCCTCTCTAACTTTGTCTCCAAACTTCTCAACATGAGCTATCCCTCTGAGGAACATCTTCAGCTCAGCCTCCTGTCTTTTTGTCAGTACCACCGTCTCCAAACCATATATCACAGCAGGTCTCACTACCATCTTGTAAACCTTCCCTTTCACTCTTGCTGCTATCCTTCTGTCACAAATCACACCTGACACTCGTCTCCACCCACTCCACCTTGCCTGCACGCTCTTCTTCACCCCTCTTGTGCACTGTCCATTGCTTTAGATGGTTAACCTCAGGTATTTAAACTCATCTGCCTTCACTATCTCTGCTCTTCATCTTTCCACCTGTCTCCCTCTCATTCACACACATGTATTCTGTCTTGCTTCTGCTGACTTTCATTCCTCTTCTCTCCAGAGCATACCTCCACCTCTCCAGGCTCTCTTCCACCTGCTCCCTACTCTCACTGCAGATCACAATGTCATCTGCAAGCATCATAGTCCACGGAGACTCCTGCCTGACCTCATCTGTCAGCCTGTCCATCATCATTGTAAATAAAAGGGGGTCAGAGGGGCTCAGAGCAGATCCCTGATGTAATCCCATCCCCACTTTGAGCCCATCTGTCACTCCTACTGCACACCTCACCACTGTCTCGCTCAAAGAGCTGAAATCACATGTCCCTGCCACTGCTCACTTCCTCATTCATTACCACAGTTCCTCTCTTGGCATCCATTCGCATGTTTTTTCTAGATCCACAAAGACACAGTGAAGCTCATTCTGGCCTTCTCTATACCTCTCATCTGTAATTCTCTTTCTCACCATGACGCCATACTGCTGCTCATTGATTGTGTCCTCTCTTCTTAACCTAGCTTTAACAACTTTTTCCCATAGCTTCATGGTAAGACTCATCAACTTTATCCCTCTGCACATTGTTCTTAACAGTTGGTACCAGTTTTTATGCAAATGCGGTGATATCCTTTCTTTTAAGATCCACTGGTTGTCACCTTTAATTGAAACCCTTAAAATTGTTTTTAGAATTTTCTGCCTGTGGTTTTGGAAAGTTGTTCAGTTGGTAAATAGTTAAGGCCATGTCTAGAAAATATAAATCAAGTCTATCAAGTCTTGTCTACCTCATGATTTATTTTCTTGAGTCTGGCTTTCATATTGTGGATTTGAGAGAAGAAATCTAATCAAGCTGAGGCCAGCACAAGTGGTACATCCATTTATTCTTTCCACTGCAGCATCTCAAGTTTACTCAGGGAAAGATTAAACAATTTTCAATTTCCACTCTATTTTGGTTTTAATTACAAGAAAGATCTTGGAGGATGCAATAATGTCAGAGATCCAGGATACACGACCAATAAAGGGTATCTGTTATAGAATGAAGTAGGCAGTTTTTTATGTGATTTTTCTTTTAAGTAAGAGTAACATTTTTTTTCCACAAACTATAAACACAACCCTAAAAGAGCAGAACTATGTCAGTGTTAATGTAACATTGTTAACATGGTAGCCTGTTGACACATAAACTGATCAGTGACAAAATTAAAACCACCAAGAATGTGGAGGTGACCTTTTACCAGTTTGGTGACTGGTGCTGGGACAATTGTCCCAATACTTTGGGTTTTTTGCGTCACAGGGTTGTTCTGACACATCCAGTGAATCCTCATATTTGGAGGTCAGGTCAACAAATTTGGCTCATTGTTGTGTTTCTCCAACATTGATCTTCTGCTGCTGTCTGGTAATGCTGTTGTCATGTGGGGTTATGCTTGGTATGCAACAGTCATTAGATGAATGTGGATGAATGTCAGGATCCAAAGCAAACCCAGCAGATCCTCTGGGGTTGTGGGGCTGGACTTGAGCAGATTGGACTTGTTCCGGTGCATCAATCAGATATCGGTCACTGCAGCAACAACTAAGCTCAAGCTAATGATTCGGCTAATAGTTGCTTAGTGCATCTGCTTTGATGGAGGTAACTAGAATGGCTGAAGAGGGCAATGTCCCCCTGGGCTAAGAGGCTGATGGGGATTGACATCTATGCCAATGATTCCACATGGGCCACATGAAAACAAAAAGAGGTCATTCATCCATTTGTGCAGCTACTTTTAAAGCATGAGCTTGCTATAAAACTGAAAAACAAATGGTGATGCTACACTCACAGTTGGCAACTCCAACTGTTCCACTGTGTGCTGAGTACATTAATCTATTTGTGCACCTTAAAAAAATGTATTTTTTTTTAATAGTTTTACACAATCCTATCAATGACAGGTATTGTTTGCATTTTTGTAACTGCAGCTACATGGAACTATGAGAATTTGTTGTGTAGCCTGTACATTTGGTCCCATTTGTAGGTTAATTAATTATCTGGGTTGCCTACTTAGTTTATAACCTCTGTTTTGTGAACATCATGTGTTTGAGTGCAAGCCCAACTGTATGCAAAAGTGACAGTATAATGTACACCTCTCTATGATATCTTTTTTCTTTCGTGAAACAGCAAAATGATGTGAGAGAAATGCCCCCCCCCCGATAAAAGTGTCAAAGTTGGTAGCCCAACCATGCCCCGGTGTCATGCTGTTTCTAGTCTTCCAGAAACATCAGAGTTTTTAGGTTATATGATTAACACATTTAATATTGTGCACTTTGACAGTGACACTTGTTTTTCAGTGCAAATCAGAGGTGGATCATATGATCATATGCTTTAAAAGCAGAGATTGAAGAGAAATTAATAAGAGGAGTCAATGAGCAGCAGCAGCTCAGCTCTGTCTTTCTCCAGGCTTGAAAATGCTCTCTCAACACGCAAGTTAGAAACAAACACCTACGTTTTATTTACTATACGGTGGGTCTTGGAAATCATTAAGCACCACTCAGCCTCTTTAGCAAATAAAAGGCAGTGCGTGCTGCAAGTGGGCCTGAGATTCAGACCCATCAAGAAATCACCGTTGCAATGTTTGGATTTAATGTTAAATGTGACCAGACGAAATCCAGTCATTCATTTTACCCTCCGTGGTTTTTTCAACTGCACCGAAAGAGCAAAGTAAGTGCGAAGCCATGAGCAGAATAATGATAGACAGATAAAATTCTTATTGGAGTGAAGCTAGAGTGAATAGTTTATAGTTTGTATGCGTATGGGAGGCAGGCATGAAGAGGAACATCCTAGCATTGACTGGGGGGACAGACTCACAAGTGTCATTTTGTGCGTGTTACTCTGTTGTTACTGGTAGAATTGTGTGTTACAGTGTTTTCATGTCTCCAGTGTTTTCATACACTGACTTAGTGTTACTCTTTCTTTTGTCCATGTTGGCCAGATTTCAGACCAAAGAACCTGTACTCCAAAACAAATTTACCATACCCATTTTTTAGTTACTTTTTTAGTCACTTATCCAAACATCAGCAATCAGGTTAAGTGGATAACAAAGGAGGTTATCAGCTCAATAAGTCAATCCAGGGTTTCCCAATCTAGCTGCAAGCATATTCACATGAAAGGGCGGGGGGGGGGGGGGGGGGTGGTACCA
>VUQS01001633.1:19564-29704 GCA_015108495.1 Heterochromis multidens | reverse complement strand
CTTTAGATGGCATTACCTTGGCCTCCAGTAACACTGTGAGGAATCTTAGAGTCATTTTTGACCAGGATATGTCCTTCAATGCGCATATTAAACAAATATGTAGGACTGCTTTCATTCTTTTCTGCAATATCTCTAGAATTAGAAACATTCTGTCGCAGAGTGATGCTGAAAAACTAGTTCATGCATTTATTACTTCTAGGCTGGACTATTGTAATTCATTATTATCAGGTCACTCTAAAAGCGCCCTGAAAAGCCTTCAGTTGATCCAGAACGCTGCAGCAAGAGTTTAGAGTTGTCAATAGTAGAATGGGAGGCAGAGCCTTCAGCTATCAGACCCCTCTACTAGCAGTTTGGATTTGGGAGACAGACACTCTCTCTAACTTTAAGATTAAGCTTAAAACTTTCTGTTTTATAAATCTTATAGTTAGGGCTGGATCAGGTGACCCTGAATGATCCCTTAGTCATGCTGCAATTTGCTTAGGCTGCTGGGTGACTTCCTATGATGCACTGAGCATTTCTTCTTCACTCATCTATTTTCACTCTCTGTGTGTTTGTACATAACTACTGCATTTAATTTTTAGCAATTATTAAACTCTAAAATTAAATTGAATTTTTGTTGGTCCTTTAGTGGAAGTGTCAGAAACTGCAGTTCCTTTCTTGGTCTCTTGAGGTTGGCTCCAAAAGCAAGTTAATCACCATGGCTTGCTAGTTGAATTGAATTATTGTTGGTCCCCAAGCCCCAAGCAGGAACCTCTGGGGCTAAAAAATGACACTAATATGGAACTGCAGTGCCTCTTTTGGCCTCTTGAGGTTGGCTCCAACAGCAAGTTCATCCTAAAAGTCTTTAGCTGGTTTCTTAGCACTCCATCCTCTCATCCAAATATCGTAACTTCTGGGTCTAAAAAACTATTAGTGTTGGCAGAAATGCTAGGATTGAGGCTTCAAAATGAGTCCAAAACCAGTGGTTGGTGTTATGGTGGCTGCATCCATCTACTTTATACAGTCTATGCTTAGCACCTTCCATTGATATGGCAGAAGTTATAATAAACAAAGAATTTCTTTGTAGTGAAGTGAAACTGACAGAAAATGCTGTTAGCTTTTTGGAAACCTGTACACATCTCCATAGTCTCTGCATTGGTTAAATTCTCTCCACAAATTGACACTAACGTGGCTCCATAAATCCCACATTAGCACTGTTAGCAAAGTTATCTTACCATGCTATTGTTTGCATTAGCTCCAAGCCACATGTACAATCACAGAGGTGCAAGCATGGCTGTCTCTTGAATTTGAACACCTGGAGTTTGGCACATAATACTTGTCTGCTTTGCTGAATCTGTCAGAATACACCATGCTGAATGATTTGCTGTTTGTGTCCTGCTTTCCTAACAAGAATCAATACAGCTTCTCTTCATGTTTTGAAAAAGACATAAAATTGATTTTTTATTTTTTTTTTACTAAGGTTTAGTCATTTGGCAATACATACAGTAGTATGTGTCTAACTCCCTCTTTGCTTGTGCTTTGAAATTCTTTTTAAGTGACAGCCAAATAACAGGTGTATGCTGTTAGTAATATAGAAGTATGCTGTGATGCTGTGTTTCAGTAGTTTCATAGTGACTAACCAGCACCTGTGAAATACAAAAAAACAAACAAACATATGTACACAAAAATACACACATATATGAATGTGCATTCACACAGACATTTGTGCATATAATGGAATAAAAGCCCCCATCCATTGCAGTATTCTGGCCACAACACCAAAACATTAGCTCTACTACACCCTCATCCTGTTCTCTGCTTTCTGTATTTTGTTACCATCTTGTCTTTTGACGCTACGTGCACACAAACACACAGCTTTTTTTTTTTTTATTTTAAATGGGAAGTCCCACTCTGTGGTTGATAACATTTTCTCTTGTGTTTTTTTTAGTGGGCAAATAAGACAGAAAAGCCTCAGCTCCTCATCTTTCTCTACTCATCAATTTGCTCCTCTACTTTTTGCTTCCTGCAATAGCAGTCATCAGTTTATGAAAATGTTCACCTCCTGGGACTATTCTTCTCTACTCTCTTTGCTGCTCTCGCCCCCTCAGTCCTTGAAATTTATATCCAGAGTAGCTGTCCATCACTAAAACGGCACATCCACACAGCCTCTTCGTGTCCTCAAGCTTTTTGAACTCTTCTTATGCAGTGTGCGCTTCATTACTCTTGTGTGCTTCCTTCCTGTAGAGCTTTATTTCTCATTCATTTTAACCTGCCTGGTGTACTTCTCACAACTGATTTTTCCTTCCTGAGTGCCCATGTTGAAGCTGACAAATAACTGCATGTGTTAATTGTAAAAGAAAAGCAAAGTGTCCTTTCACTTTTGCTGATGTTTAGCTCCTTTCAAGATTGAAATAAATGCTCCATAAAATTATCAATCAGCTCAATTTATTAGCAAAAATGACACAACAATGATTTCACATTTTTGAATCAGAAAAATATCAGTGACCCCACAAGTTTTTTTTTTGGGGGGGGTTTTTTTTAATCTCACAATGCAGTTTTTATGGGTGCACGGGGACAAAGGGTCACTGTCAGCTAAAACACCAGAGAGGGTGATGAACCACATGTGAGAGCATCCCATTAGAGGAAAGGCAACAAGTTGAAAGAAGCTGGGCGGAGTGGACAGAAAAATAACATGAAAAACAGCAATGGCATGGCTAAGGGAAATGATTTATGGTGATGTGAAGCTGCAGCAGGTCTCTCCAGTGGAGTTGCTGACTGTCTCACAGCAAGATAAGAGGAGGCAGATAGGCTCTTTCCCTGACAGACAAGGTGACAATCCGGCCTCAGTGTGTGTAAACAAGAACGCCACTATCTCTCCCTGCCTGACCACGGGGTTAACACCTCTGTCCATCAGCCGGGCACCCATCATCGCTCACCGGGGCCCTCCCGTCTCCCCCGCCTGCTTGTCAAGGTTCAGGAGAAGAGAAGTCGCACCCTCTGCTGAAGGCGTGTGCCGGCATGGCTGCCAGAGTGAAACGATGTGGCAGAACAGGCTGCCAGAGTTTTATTAGTTCCCCCCACTCTGAAAAAAAGATTCAGACAGGGTTAACACTTTAACTTTGACTTTGTTTCTTATGTTCCGTAACACATGGGATCATTTTGAAGTCTTATCAGATGAAAAGACACCACAATGTGTCACAATACTGTGAATAAGTATACATGGTATTATTTTCAACTTACCTTCTGAGGTAATACGCTAAAAATGTCTATTTGAGTATCTTCGGTTAGCCAATGCAGATGATGTTAACATTGTAACCAGTGACAGTTGAGTGACAATCAAAGCAAAAGAACCCACCCAACCTCCAAAAGCATGGACTTGCTTGAGACCTAAGTCCCTCAGGATTGTTTTTACTTGTATTCAGTGACATATATAGCTTTGTAATGGCTTGATTTGCGTCATATCAGTATGAAGTAGTACCACCAAAGTAAAAGCACCTAAAATAAAGGAATAATAAAGAAATACAAGATGTTACATTGTGTAAAATCTTACCACTAGATGTCCGTAGATTGTAGATTGCAATCAATTGAATTCTGTTTTCTTACCCCTCCCAATTCAAGTGCATAATCCTAGCTACGGTGGCTGCTCTAGGACAAACAACTCTTGCTGCCATTCACCTGTAGTGGGTATAGGCTGTCAGTCCTCTGTTTACCTCAGCTGGCGTCCATGTCTATTTATTCCTGAGGAGGCTGTAAAATTTTGTGAAAGGAGTCTGATACGGGTTAATGAGTCAGTGAAGAACACTTTTGTCCAATGACAGCGATACTGAGGTGAGTTTTTGAGGATATCCTAAACGTTTCTGTCGGATACACGGTGCTGCACCAAAAACCTCTTTGTGACTGCTTTGGTCAGTAGCAGGTTGCCGTAGTCACTGGTATTTGGCAATGGAAGACACAGACTTGTCTGCAAATATTCACAAACTATTTTCCGAAAAAATGGGACGCAAACTGGAAACAGAGATTGTTTGCCTTCAAAGTAAAAGGTGCACCTTTTGAAAAGTGTTGGTTGCAGCAGTAAGGCACAACTTTGACATTGATAGTAAACATTCACCATTTCTGGTTTGCACCACACTTTTTCAAGTTTCAGTACAGCTTGGAAAGTAAATGCTGAGTGTTTGCAGACAAGTTGGCATCTTCCATGCAATCTACAGGTTACTACAGCAATCTGCAAGCAACCAAAGCAATAACGAGGAGATTTATGGTACAGCATACTTGATGAGGATTGATAAAATTATGCTCTTTAGTTTTCTAAAAAAAAAAACAGTGTTTGTTTGTATATTATTAATAGACTGAAGTACCAAAATAACCCAAGAACTATCGTTTAACATTAATGTTTAGAGCAACTGCCGGTAAGGCTGCAAGAATAACAGAATCTACAGTATTCTTTTTATTTTTTCATTTTAGACTACAGAACATTTCATCATCTAAAGCTCGGTTCAGATATGAACTTTTAACTCTTCAGATTCCAGTGACACCCACCCCACCTTGCCCCCCACAGCTGCACCTGGCAGCCCTGAGAGGCAGATCCTCACAAGGAATTTTTTTTCTTTTTTTTAAATGTGTCACTCAGAAAGCAAGTAGCTAATGTTACATTAGTAAATTGTATACTACAGGCACCAAAAGTAGGGGTGAAGATGGTCTGTCAAGTCTTTTGGCACCAGCAACCACCATCACTTCCTCTCCATAATTGGCACTTGAGGCTGATAAGGAAGGTTTAAATCCTGCTTAGTTAAGCTTTAAAGAGCTTCTTAAGAAGGCCGAGGCTGCAAACCAGTGCTCGTTTTGTAGGTTTTAAATGAGGGCTGCAACTAATTATTTTTTAAAATTCTCGGTTTGAAGATTATTTTTCAATTAATCATTTAAATGTTTGTCTTTAGAATGTTAGGAAACTGCAAAAATACCCACAGAAAGTTCTCAGTGCCCTATGTGATGTCTTCTTATTTTTTCTTTGTCCAAATGAACAATAATCAATAAAATATGTGTAGATATCATTCATAGCAACCCAACAGAAAATCCTGAAAGTCTGCAGTTCCCCTTTACAGGCTCTAGAAGACTATATTTGGTTTTCTTGTCCACCAATTTATTTAAAACTCTGATAACAAGAGTGCAAGGCTCAGCATACTTCTGACAAAGCTGAAAATGACCTCAACATCATGCATGAAATGAGTCCATGAATGCAGAATAATACCTGGATTAGCTAGTCATTTTTTAAAATAAAACATCAAGACAATGACACCCAGTTTTTCTTGTTTCAGTTTGATTTGTTTTGTTTAAGATATGACGTCCTATATCATAAAAGGTAAAGAATTCTTCCAAATATTCTTGAATTCTGATCTGGATTGGCTCCAAAAGCTTGTAAGCAGTAGTTAAAGTGTTAATTGCTAGTTGAGGGACCCTAAGACCCAGGGTAGCGGTGACGTGTGGGAAAATAACACATTTAGAAATAAGTCACAAAATAATTTGTATTGTGTGCTCCATTACTGTGAACTTAACTATGCTTACTGCCTGCACTTACTGTCCAATATTCTCACATAACCTTTGAATAACAGAAATTTGATTTTCAAAGACGACCAAATAACTACAGCACCACACCATGGACGGGTCCACTGTGAACAGGAATGAAAACTTTTCCTGTAAGCTCTCTCTCCTGTCCTCGCTTTCTTATATCCTTCTCCATTTCTGAGTGATGTTAGATACAATTACAGCCTATTAAATGTGTTTCACAGAGGTAAATAAATATACTGTGTTTACACCACATATTACCACCATCAGATATTTCACTGATGGTGAGGTCTGTGTTGCTGGACATGTAGTTCCATTTTTGGAAAGGTGCACATCAGCAGTACTATATATCAAGTTTGGCCCAGCACCACCTGTGTTAAAATTTTCATGCAAATCCAACCATAACATTTTGGATAATCCTGCTAACAAACAAACAAACAGCAAACCATACCAATCACATAAACTCTTTGGGGATGTAATAAATGTGGGCATTCCTTAAATTTACTTCCTTGTAAAAATGCTTAAGCATACTTTGCCAATAAAACTAATTCGCATACTCATGAGTGTCAAGCTTCTTTTTAACCCTTTATCACCCAAGTATCATACAGGCCACCTGGACTTATTTTGTAATTTTGGCTGTAAAGTTACAAAATAATTCTCATCTTTCAGGAACCATTTGAATTTTCTCTCTAGCCCAAAATGGTTGAGGACTTACGGTAATGTGAAGCACACATTGTAACATCTAGGCGGAGCTGATTTTTCTGGCTGTGTTCAGACAGCAGTACCTTGTGAATGCTTTGTGCTACCGTGATACACTGAATATCCCCGTAAAGCTTTCTTTCTTTCTTCTTTCCGAAGCCATTTGAATTTTGTCTCTAGAACAAATAGTAATGGAGTTACGGTCATTTAACGAGTGTTTGTAAAATGGGCCCGCCGCCAGGCTGATGGTAAGAAAAAGGGTTAAGAGACAGACTAACTGTCTTTGTTATGGCAAGCTATTGGCTCTGTTTTTATTTATGATACAGACATGAGAACCTGGACAGCACAGTGGTACAGTGGTTTGCACTGTTGCCTCACAACAAGAAGGGCCTGGATTCAAATGCGTGGAGTTTGCATGTTCTCCCCGTGCTCGCGTGGGTTCTCTCCCAGTACTTCAGCTTCACCTATCCAGGGTGTACCCCACCTCTTGCCCTATGACAGCTGGGATAGGACCCTGAATTGGATAAGTGGAAGAAAATGGATGGAAGGTTTTATAGCTTCTAGGGCTTTTGATACTGAAAAACTGATTGAAATTGTAAAGAAAACCACACATGTAGGGCATATTTTCAAGGGGAGAGCGAGTACTGATACACAGACATGTTAGACAGGACCTGACAGACAGAAACACTCCCACTGCAGGCATGCCACAAATCTGGCCCTGTTGGGTTTATAGTTACCATTCTGACACACTGCACTTTCTCTAACCTTTTATTCCTAGATTGTCCTTACCTGACAGGAACTTAAGGTAAATATCAATGAGGCAAGATATTTTAGATTGCTGTGACACTTTTATGGTTTGGCCTGATAAATAGCATGTGCTTTGCATAAAATTCTCATTATGCGCACCTTCGTGAAGCATGAAAATCACCTCACGCCACTCTTCTCCTCATAAGCTTTGGTTAGCATTTATCTGCACATTGGGTTTTATCAGAGATTTAAATCGAGTAAATGGCAGATTTTAGTTTCTCTTGGTCATAAAAGAGAAAAAAAGAGAAACACAGAGAGACAGGTATGCAATAGAGGGGCATGTGTGTGTGTGATGGCCTGATGAGGGTAATACACACACATGCCCACTAAAAATAACGACCGCAAACAATGGCAATACGTTTGCCAACGTGATGTTTGATGGCAATCAACGACAAGGTTCGCTGCTTTCAATTCAGCCCTCAGATGCTGCGCTCTCTCTTCCTCACTATGTTTTTCTTTGAGTTCACAAAAGTAGTGTTTTTCTTCTCCCCTGATCGCCAGCATCCTCTGATCGCTGCTGATTCGTGAAGTAAAAGCAGTTTAAGAGTGGCAGAACAAAAGTGGCTATTTTAAGGAGAGAGCCTCGAACTTAACTAACCCGGCTGTCACTGGCGCTCCCACAGAAGAAGGTGGATGTGATGTGAACTGCGAGGGAGCAGAGAGGCTGCAATGAATACCAATATTGTTTTTTATATGTAGGTGCGTAGATATCCATGTTGCAATTCTGGGCTTTATTATTGTGGACTGCTTTATCTTAGACTAAAGCCCAATAAAATGGCATCCAAGAGGTAGGCACACACACACACACACAAAAGTACAAGCACTAACTAGACAGCGGGATTAGGATCAAGAGACCCAGACACAATCCATCAGGCCTGCAAATCTATAAAATCCTCACAGTCTTTTGCCTTATTGTTTCACTGATCTAGTCTAGACTTCTAGTTTGTGTGGGTTGCAGCAAGCGTGTGAGCGCAGGCCTCCATTTCCTTGGGTGTGTGTGAAGTTGTATGCACAATCCTCTGCTTTTTTGTGTGTTTATGCACGTGCAAGTACGAGCAGAAGAAGAACCCTTTCATTCTTGTTCTCTCTTCTTTCTTTTGCAACAGCTTGTGAGAAACAAGGAAGGAGAAAAATAATCCATGCATCCATGATCAGGGTTGACTCCATCACCTGAGAGAGCACTGACAGTACAGCTTTTACTAGTTCCTTTGTGTACAGGGGGGCAAAGAAAATTCCTCCAAATACTGCCTGTTTACCCCTTGCACAAGGTCCAAGTTTTCCAGGGTTAAAGAGAAGGCTTTACGACACAAGGACACGAGGATATTAGGGATGTGTTGGGAGAAAAGCTAAAAAAAGAGACTGAGAATTATTTTCTATTCTGCCATTATGAGATAAGAAGTTATCTCGAGCCATGTAATGAGCTGATGTGGAATTAGTTTGGAAAGACAAACCAAACAATACAAGGGTCAACACACACACACACACACAAAACAAAACAAAATAACTCGTACTAAAACATGATTCAGGGACTCGGATTAAACGAATGCTCAACACACTTAGTTCATGTCTGTGAAACTGACTCATATAAACAAACTGACAACACAAAAAGAAAGAGGTAAAGAATTTTAAAAGGAAGCTAATGAGCTTAAGGCAACGTCATGAAACATTGAACACAATCTTTCTATAACCTCATCTTTCTTTATAATCTAAATGGTTAAAGGGAGAGATTGAACTTTTTTGCAACACCTGTATAAAAGAAAAAGAAGTAATGTTGTGAAGAAGTGGATACTGAATACTGTTAATATTTTAGAGCTCCGAGCGTGCACATCAAGCTTACAAAGAAGAAAGGGAGCTGCTGAACAAATACACAAGATAGCACGAGACTGTTTATTTGCCAGTTTGCCATAGAGCTGTCTGGTAAACTGGTCCTTAGGGCAAATTTCTTTCACTTAGTATGTTCATTTTTTTTTTTCCAAAAATGGCACAGTGAATTTTGTAGCTCACACAATTCTAAGTTCAGAGTAAAATCTTCCATTTCTGTCAGTTATAGAACCTCAGAGAGGCTTAAGACTCCTTCTGATGACCAAAACCCAAATAGAAGCACTAAATATGGTTTTGCAACTTTGGCCATAATCAGGTTAAGTTATTCATCAAAGAATCATGTCTCCATGAGAAGTAAAGTGTGAGTTGTAGGACCGTGTGCAAATGCTGTCAGTGGGAGACGGTGGGTGTTGGAGCTTTGTTGATGCCCAAGGCCAAGACAAAACCCCGCAGATACAAAGACCAGCTGACTGTGATTTTATATAGCTTGACAGTGAAAAAGCCAGTTGGGTCCAAAGCTAATATCAATGTTTCATGTGTGTTTTTAATCTGCGCATCTACCTACCGGGAAACCAAGACCACTGAAGTGAACTGAAGATAACTGGATATGTATGGAGCCAATGCAGAAACAGTTGGGCGGTGTTTACATGATTGCATCTCTCTTTTTTTCCCCCCCCTTTGATCATCTTACAGACTAAACTGTAAAGTAGTCTTTATCCTAAATCGGGGAAGGCTGTAGAAATACATTGTTTATGGAGATTCAGTACTAAGAAAAGCTCCCAATAATGTCTTGCAGACAAAAAAACAGACACACATAGAAATATACCTTAAAGCTCAAATTAAAACAATTACAGTAAACACAGATGAAGACATAAAGGAGTGACAAAACTGCTGTAGTCTTATGTGGAAAGACAGAAAGAGCCCCTCTTTTTTTTAAGACTGCATAGCCATGTAGGTAAGCACAGCACTTTCAGCCCTGGGGGATGGAGTGATTCAGATTCAAAGTGACCTACAGGGCAACAACATTACAGCCAGTGTGCTAAAGATGGAACGATACAAGGATACTGTATATGACCAGCAGCTGGCACTTCACTGCAGTTATTTGCACTTTTTTCATGTTCAAAACAACGTCACACTATGGCTATATGTCGGTGAAAGTCCCCAGCAATGGATATAGAATTAATTTTTAATGTCTTAAAGGTACAGTGTGTAAAATATCACCACTAGATGTCAGTAGATTGCAGATTGCAGCCAACTGAATTTTTTTTTCTTACC
>VUQS01001633.1:0-19544 GCA_015108495.1 Heterochromis multidens | reverse complement strand
AAAGCTTTTTTTTTTTCCCCCCCCCCCCCCCCCCCCAATTCAAGTGCATAATCCTAGCTACAGTGGCCACTGTAGGTCAAACTACTCTGGCCACTGTTCATCTATAGTGAGTGAAGGCTGTCAGTCCGCTGTTTACATTAGCTGGTGTCCACGTCTATTTACTCTGGAGGAGGCTGTAAAACGTTGCGAAAGGAGTCCAATACGAGTCGATGAGCTCATTTCTGACCAATGATAGCGATACTGAGGTGAGCTGTTGAGGATATCCTGAACTTTTCTGTTGGTAAACACCTCTGTTAGCTGCTGTTAGCTGGCGTTAGTGAAACTTTCTTTGACTTGGATATAACATTGTTGGACTCGGACACTCAGCAAATAAATGCTCATACGATGTGAGAATGTAATCAAATTGTTTACCAGAGGGAAAGTGTGACTTCAGTTCAGGAGATGAGGCTTGAGGTGAGGAGGAAGAGGATGAGGTGGAAATGAGGGAGGAGAGAGAGCAGTGATGGAGGAGGAGAAAGATGTAAAGAGAAAGAGAAGATGAAAATATACATGTATAAATGTTAATTGGTCATATATAGTTTGAAAGAGCGAACTTATAAGGCGTACTACATATGTGGCCAGTCTCTAGCCACATATATAAAATGCAATTAGGCAGAACAGCTTCCACATACCAGTGCCCGCTCCTATGTATTTTTAAATTGATTAATTCTAAGTTTATGAGAATGCATCAATTTGTTGGAAGACGTATTTACACACTAACCAATGTATAGTTATGAGTACAACATTAAATATTTCTATTAAACAACCTTAAAAATGACTGACTGTAGATTTTAAGGATAGTCGTGTGTAAAAAAGCACCACATGGCACACTTTCTAGATCTTAATATTAATAAAGAACAGCCAAGTGGCCCATGACTACATATTTTAGGAGGAATATTACATAATACTGTCCTGGTGGACCTCCAATAAGCTTGCTTCTGATGGGGTAACTCTCTGACCTCAGACTAATAACATTGCATAATATAAAGACACAGAATTTGGTTCTGTGCATATAACTGACCTGGGACTCATGTCATCGAGGAATGGAAAACATGTAATATCATAGGACCAGGAAATTAAACAGAACCAAATGAGATAGGAAAAGGCTATTTTTCTAACACAGAAATACTCTTATACAGGTATGGTCCTTAAGAAGTCATACATAGTGATGATTTCCAGTTTTTATGTTTTTCTTTTTTAATTCTACTGCACATAAGCCAACATATTTAAAATGGACTTTTAGGCATATTGAAGGTTCTGCTGAATGCTGATAGCAGAGTGGAAGCAGCCTAAAGATAAGAGCTGACATAATCGATCATGAGAAAATGAATCTGCAGTTCCTTTAACAATCACCTCCATCATTGTAAATTGAATATCTTTGGGTGTTGCTTGTAGAAGCCATTGTAAGCTATGGGAACCTTAAATTTGCTTCTTTTTTTTCTATTTTTTCTTTTTTAAAGAACAATTTCCTTAATTTCCTTAAATCTGGTGGCTCCATGGTGTAGTGGTTAACATATTTGCCTTACATGCAAAAGATTACTGGTGGAAGGGTTAGGGTTAGAAGGGTTAGGGTTAGAAGGGTTAGGGTTAGGGAGGGTTAGGAGGAGACACAAACCCAGTCCCAAGCCTGCATAAATGGAGGAGTAGTGTCAGGCAGGGCATGCGGCATAAAATCTGTCCCAAATCAAACATGGAGATCCATTTGCTCTCCTGGGAAATAAGGAAGCAGCTGAAAGTGCCTTTACAAATCCTTAAAGCTACCCTGTGTATAAACTCCACTGAACATGAAAGGCCACTTGCTGCCCTACTAATGCTCAGATATAGGCTTGATAAAGAATGGCGGTTTCGATAAGTAAGCTCTATTCTTGCTTCAGTTTAACCATATTCTTAAAAGTAACAAAAGAGTCACAGCTGACCTCTAATACCTGCATATTCATTGGGAATTCAGGGCAAATTGCCTGTGTCGTCAAAATAAAATATGGGACAGAATAAATGCAGTATAAACGACAATTAAATTAACAACCATTAACATCCTGTTAAAGCCTTCAGGTGGTTTTATACTAGCAATAAGTGCCAATAAAAGAGAGCAAGAATGCAACATCTGTCCCAGTTTTGTTTCTCCTGTGTTGATAATCCACTTCAGTTTGAGTTTGTCAGAAGTCACTGGAGACAAGTTGATCCAAAAGTGTGTTTTTGAATGAGCTGTTTGAGCAGATGGAGAGAGGGCAGTCATTCTTTTTATGCTATTTATGCCCAACCACAGGGCCAGAAGTCATAACACCACCTCCTCCGTGGTGGTGTCAGTGGTGCACCCTTAAGCTGCTGTATGAATACGAGCCAGCAAAATTCTCGGAAAACCAAAATACTCAGAAAAAACCTGGTGTTGTTTTCATGTGCTAGTCGCTCGCATTAAAGAGAATTAAATTATCACAGTATTTAGGTCATGCAGTTTATTAGTCTCCCGCGGGATGGCTGTAGCCATCTTCCATTTAAGTACCACCATAACGCCCTAAAGCTAATTTCATCATTTCACACCTGCTCCAGCTGCATTTGCACAGAGAGCTGAATACACTGCGCATCATCCCCAATGATTTGGAACATGCTCTGAACAGTTTGGGAAAGAGGCAGGATGCAACTAATCGAGCTCAATTTGCGAAAAGCTGCTCTGTGAAACAAAAGCCCATTTTTTTTTAGGATGAAAAAAACATCCACTGAAGGTTTCCTGTTCCACGAGGAACAGGAACAGACTACAACACCAGTTTGGCTGCTCTGCAAACCCTCTCTGAACAAATAAGATCAAATCTACTTTTCTAAGTTGAAAAGTGCCAATCTAGCTGCCGATACACCAAATCTCTCTGCATGTGAAAAAAGCACCAGGAATTTCTCGAAGCAAAACTCACATCATCACAACGATTAAATGCATCAACTTTAAGGCTCAGATCATCTCACACAGTAAACACATTTAATTTACCTATGTGTGTGGACTTCATCTAGAGGGCTTTCCAAGCTTAATGTGGGCATTTGGAGGGGTGGCATTGCTCATGAGCACAATTGGGCCTCATACAGTTAAGGCAATGAGTCTGAGATACCTTTTTAACAGAAGTCAGTGCATTTCCGTCTCAATCCTGTCAATCATATGAGCAAAAATGTATTTTATTCTTTAATTTTAAAATAAGCTTACTTTTAAAAAAGTTGGTTAAAAATAATTTTGTATAGATTCTGGTGGTTTAACCTTGGGGTAAGGCCAATAATTCTTTGGGTGGTGTCAAAAAAAAAAATCCTGATATATTTATTCATTTTTGTGGCGACATAAAGTATACTACTGCAGCCATTCTGCTCCGAGCTGGATCACTAAGGACACTATTATTACTTCAAGCAGAATATAAAACGCATGTGGAGAAAAGAGGGAGAGAACTACAATGTGCTGCTACCTTGCCTGAAATAGACTCATGCACGTGTGTCTATTTATTCCCTGCCTCCCTTTAGTTGTAATAACAGCACTGACTCATTGGCCACTAACATCACTTCTTATCTGATCATGTGCAAAACACCACAGAGCAGCAGTGACTGGCTATCTGCAGGCCACCACCTCGGATGTCAGTGCCTCTCTGCTTCTTTTTCTGCACCTCACAGAGCTGATTGTTAGGCGTAAGGTTTGATTTCAAAGGCAAAATGAACCAAGGCAGTGAAAGCAGTTGTCACAAACAGGTCCCATCTGCAAGGGTGCTTTGAAAACAGATGGTAGCATTAAGGATGAAGCTTGGATGTAATTCTAAGCTGCTCCAGAGTTGCTTTGGGATGATGTCTTCTTATTTGGGGTATTAAAAACATTATAAACTCAACAAAGAAAAAACTTGTTTTCCTCCAAACCAACTTCTGCCACTTTCTTTTTTATTTATTTATTTTAAATTTCAGGTGTCACTTACTGGCTATTTAATGACATGTTTGAAATTGTTGTCTTAACTTTTTAGGCTGGAGTTCAGTTTTTTACCATTGAAGGAACCTGGCCTGCATTAATAAGTCTAAATATTGACATGCAACCAGTATATAATAAATGAATCAAATTTGTATTTTTGTGTCCATGCTTGTACTGTAGAAACACAGGGCACTGTATGAGGGAGCTATTTATGCATTTTCTAACATAACAATTGCATCCCACAGTCAAACTTTTATCATATACAATCAATTGAATAAATCACAAAACATGCAGTGAGTACAAGATAACTGAATGGCCCAAGTTTTTGAGGTAAAGTTATCCAAACTTAAACACATAAATATTAAATTCTCCAGTTTTTGATCATCTGTAGGACAGCTGAAGACCTGGTAACCATGTCACATTTAAATATGAAGGTCTTCTTCGTCTTATTATTATTTTTTAACTGATACACATAAGCAGTGGGCTAGTAACTACAGATGATGAGATGCATTTCTATGAGTAATGTGACCGAAATGTAACCGGCCACATTCTGTTAATCCTCGACTCGTAGTGAGCCCAAAATGAGCTACGTGCAAAGTGTTCATGTAAATTAAATAAGACCAAACCATATTGAATATAACTCTTTTTTTTTTTTTAATATACTGGATCTGAAAATTACACTACACTGATATTACTCTTATGATGTTATAGCTCCCAAGTTGGAATAAGTCAGAAACTCTATGCTAAACAGCCTGCTGAGAAATGCTGAGACACATTAGAGTTATGCATTTAGCTTCTTCTATGCTTCATATGATTGTAAAGTACTGCACTCCATTCAGAAGTCAGAGTGAGTTACATATTATGCATTTTACAGGACTTTTCCTGTAGCATAATTGTGCACAAACGAAGAAAAAGAGCAGACCCTATTTATCTATTTAGTACTGTGCAAAAGTCTTAAGCCGCCCCTCATTTCTTTATATTTTGTTAGGAAAATGGCAAATAGGTGCAGCCATTTATTAAAACATGTTCAGACATGCATGTAAATACAGCATATAAGGCAAAAACAATTTTTTTTGTTCTGTTTTGTTCTGTTCTCTGTTGAGATGATCCCACACTGCTTCAATAATTCTGGGCTCTGGGGAGGCCAATCCATGATTGATAGTGTCCCATTATGTGTTTTTCTATCCAGGTATGCTTTAATTCCATCAGTTTTGACAAGATGTCCAGCACAACTGGCTGAAATACAGCCCCAAACCATAAAAGAGCCTCCACTGTGTTTTACAGCTGTAGACACTCACTGTTGTACCTCTCTCCTGACCTACTCCTTGATGATTTGAACCAAAAATCACTCCATAACACCTGTTGCCACTGATTTTCAGCCCAGTTCTTGTGTAATTCAGCATGCCTCAGCCTTTTCTTCCTGTTTCTTGAGGCGAATGTTGTTGTGATTTGGCACTATATAAATAAAGTTGAATTGAATTGAATTAAACTTCTTCTTTTGTCCTCCACTTGTCCATTTTCCTCAGATTTTTCTAAGGACACAGTGCATACCATGCTGAGATATTGCAAGTTTTCCTCTAATAGCGCTTTGGGAATCACCTTGTTGGTGCAAAAATACTATTTTATCTCCATCAAGACTGCTAGTAAGAAAGTGTCTGAGGATACAGCTTAAAATTGGTTCTTTGCTAAGTTGTCTGTTATGTGTAGACACAACACTTGTTCATCCCTCGAGTTAGGTGCCTTTTTATGCCTCAGTGGTTAAAAGGTCAGTGTTAAGTGGCTTAACAAACAAAACATTCCTCTTAAAATGGTCAGGTACAAGGACTGGACTGAAAATGACCTTCAGAAAGCCTGGAGAACTATTGCTCAAGATGACTTTAAAAAATTACAAGAAAGTCTGGTTCCTGGGAAGCAAAATATAAAGAAATGAGAGGTGCTCAAGACTTTTGCACAGTACTGTAAGTGTTTTTTAAAAAAAGGAGGAACTGAGGACTCTGTGATGTATAATAACAGCCACCTGCCAGCATAGCTGAAAACATAGCTCCATAGTTGTGCTTTATATGTTTTTGCTTTTTAAGTAAGAAATATATTTTAGAGTAAACCGTGAAGACAGGAAGTTGACCAAAAGCGCAACCTAAGCCAAAAAAATGCATGCAGCAACACTAGAAACTCCTAGGTTTTATTTTGAGAATTATACCAGTCAAAGTATTGCCACTGGTGTAAATATAATATGATCTCCATGTGGCAGCTAACTCTGGGAGATCACTGCGCTCCACTGATTGTTCTGTTCCCAAATGAAACGAGGTCAATTCTCAGGGTAGAAGCCACAGAAGTGAATATGATGTTATAAGTATTAGCACGCAGCTTGTGTTACAGTGACACAAACATGCTGTCATGTCAGGATCGTTGTGGATCAAATCCCTTCGGTGCAACTGGGTTCGCCTGCGGGTGCGGCATTGCCGGCCGCTCCCAGGAGTAGTTACCATGCAATGCAAGCTTATCTACATAATGACAACAACAGCAGCTTTTCCCATGATGACGCCTTCTCTGAAACTAACTGTCATTTCTGGTACTAAACATCAAACAAAGTATTACTAATGCTTGGGCTGTGCTTTTGGTTTACAGTTGCAGTAATTTACTACTGTGTGCAGTCTTTTGGAATTTACATATTAATACAGCTTATAAAAGTATACTGTTCAGTTATTCTAGAGTGTGATACACCTAAGACTGACTGGTAATAATATGCCCAAACTTGATATGTAGCTACCTCATGACTAATGCATATAATTGCCTTTAGAAAATCAGTTTTCTTTAACATTGCTGTGCTCAATCCATCTGGCACATTGTCTAAGATGACTGATTTGGTTTTCCTCCAAACTGGCGGCTGTGCTGTGATGTTTCATTACAAGCTGAACCTCTACGTCAAACCCTGCCAACACACTTGCAGCTCCAGAAATTCCACATATGAACTTTACCTAGAAGTCAAATGAAAAATGAATACTCATTGCTTGTTATGTTTGTCCAGGCATACTGATTTGACAACTATTGGATAATTTACTACATCTCACCTGCTAGTTAACATGATGTATGGGGGTACGACAGAGGGAAAAGGAACAAGACAGAAATAGATGACAGCAAGAACAGATGTGTTTTAAATGGTTTGGTGAGGATATTTACTGGGATAATGCAAAAAAATTTATAAAGATTTAGGTGATTTATTAGGGAGTAATACACAGATTGTTTAAATGTTTAAAGGAAGCCTTTTATATACATTTTTAGTTCCATATTTTTTCTCCTAGGACTCCACTGGAACAGCTTTGCATTATTCACAGTTTTAGCTCCTTCCTTTTTTAAGGCCACCCCTCCCTTAAAGCCCAGTTTTGTCTGATTGGTATCTCCTCACCTGGCTTTCACAAACAGAATCCAGTGCCAACAAGCTACACCTCCTTATCTCACCTGAAATGACCATAGAAGGAAATCTACAATGAGTGGATGAGCTAACCGGGAAAACAGCAGAAAGAAATCTGTCTGAAACTGAGTGATTAGAGCAATTTAGAGGCTTTACTTGTTTTTTAATATGGTCAACATTGTAACAGTACAAATATGACAAAAAAATAAGGGAAAAGCATGAAAGATCCCCTGTTAAATCCTGGTCTTTTGCCTTGGTTGCCATAAATGAGATTACTTTAAGAAAACCATGAAATCAAAACAAACTCACCCTGGCGAAGTGCTCGGGGTCTCTCAGAAAGACTGTCCTCTCCTTAGCAATGCTGTTGCTATGGTAGAAGTCCACCAGCTCGTTCAGAGAGGAGAACGCCTCGTCCCACACGTAGTACTGACCACAGCGATCCTGCAGTACCTTGAAATGCTGAACATGATCCCCATAACTGCAAAGTAGGTAAACAGAGAGACAGAAACAATCATAAGACTGTTTCTCATGTCAAAAGAGTATCTGTGAAGATATGTGCTTCTTCACAGTAGGATACCTTAAATAATGATCAGCACAAAGAAAATTATCAAAAATTGATCGACTTAATTTCACTTATTTCTTCCTCCTCTGGCCTGCAATGGCTCCATGCCCACACTCTGAGAACCACCGCCACAGCAGGCCTCGGTGTTTGCCCAAATTCCCAAATCTCATTAAAACTTTTAATATTTATATATTAATATTAATATATTAATATATATATATATTAATGTATTTAATATTTATTGTTGTTATGTAGTGCACTCTATTGTCACATCACAAGGTGATTTTATTTTTCTTTTAGTTTATTTATTTTTTTCTTACAGTACAGCTGGACCACCTTTTTGTTAATGCTCTTGACTTTTAGTCTGCAAAGCCTCTTCTTTATCTTCCCAGCTGTCAGCTACTGATTTGGCATGGATTAGTGCATTTCAATTTGCCTCTAAAATCTCTGGATTTGACCTCTTCTTGGTATTATTCTTATTAAAGTTTTATTTTTGATCAGTCTTTATTTAACCAGCAAGAGAAACACTTGAGATTAAGAGTCTCCTTCGCAAGAGTGCCACGTCCTTGCAAAGGCAGAATTAACCTTGCATGCTTTTCATTTGGGCCATTCATTCATTTGGGCTGAGTCCAAACCCAGGACCTTGGATTGACTTAAAGCAGTTGAAACAATATGAAAACAGACAAGCTGTTACACAGAGAAACCCAAACTATGGAGGAAATTACTAATGCAGTCAGTTTCTTGGAACTTATAAGAGTAGACAATGACATTTTCATGGACTGCTCTGTGGGTCTTGGAGATTCTTTGCAAAGCAGCTCACGTCAAACAAACCTAAGACCCATTTAAATTTGTATTTCCTTTTTTGTTTTTAATTGTATCCCACAGTCTGGTGCATTAGGAAATTGACTGTTAAATAAACTGCTTTACAAATCTGTGGTTTATTTGTGAACTTGCTTTGTACCAGTAATTTAGCAACATTTTTAGCCATATTTTAATAAATGCCAGGCGAACCAAATGACTTTGTGTGACTAAATAATAATAAAATAAAGCCAAAAGTGGCACAAACAAAAACAGCCCCGGTGTTAAAGAGCTTTGCCTTGTTGTTATAATTAAAAGAGTTTGGCCAGTATTCATTGACAATCATACCTGTTCCCCTGTCCTGCTCTGTGGTGGTTGCTAAGTAACTTGCCAGCTTATCTTCAGAAATCTGGACATCTCACCATGATTACATGGTTACATAACTGCATCTAACATGCAGCGGAAATCAGTACAACACCCCCATATTTCTAAACACATCACAGAGTAGGTGTGTGTGTTAATGTTATGTTAATGATTGTTAAAATATCATGTTGGTGGATAAAGAAAGCGGCAAGATCCTCTCTCCCATTTCTCTTCTAGCATAACGTCATTGGTGTAGATGAAAATAATGCCACCAAATGATGCATCCTAATAAGCGAATAGGCACAATATGGGATTTCTTTTTGTGGAATTTGTGGTTTAACCTTGCTCAGCTCCTTCTGAATCTCGTCTGATTGGCTGTGCTCCAGGCTCACGGAAAGTAAATGAGCATCGGCTTGTTTCACCCAGAATTCCTTTCTCTATTCAGACACTGTGCTCCTGTCAACAAGCAGAGCTGGCTCCCTTATGACTGGATGGCATTCAGCTACACCTCCACCCTGCCCTTCTTTCTCTGCCTTCTCTTTTTCTACCCTGTGTGTCCTTGTTTCTCTCCTCTCACGGTCAGACTCCCAAATATGAGGATTTGATTTTGTAGTATTATTAATTCAATCAAATGCGTTGGGGGTTTTTTAATGCATTTTTTGGATTGACAACCTACCAGCATGTGAATATTAACTCATTCTGTGTGACTAACAGTCCTATAAGTCCTTCTTTTTTTTTTCCTTTTCTTTTGCCCACAGGACTGGCTTCACCTATTTTGGTGCCCTGTGTGAGGCTGAGGTTTGGTGAAAAAAACTCTGAAAAAAAACTGAGGACAGACTCCTACAAACAGCCAGAAGCGACCAACACAACTTCAGCTAGAGTTAACGTTTAATCAAACCTTAATTGCATTTATTTTTGGTGACTCTTACAGACAGGTCTCTTTGTGTACCTCTGGCAGCACATAAACTGTGTTTTAAGCTGTAGTGTTTATGGACCCATGCTGGGGCGGTAATGTGCAAGAATTGTCACTGAAAGTTCACAGAATTTTTATCATTGTCATGTTTTTGTTGATGATATTGTTACTCTTAATAAATAAATAATTAAAGTCTCTTTCAGTGCAAGGGCAACTGCCTGCTGTATCTGTCAGCTCTCATTGCAGACAATCCTCAGTATCATCTTAATTCTTTCTAACTTTTCTCTCTTTATCTCTGTTTGTCTCCATTGCCTCACCAAATTTAGCCTTATCTCCCAGGACACACACACACACACACACACACACACATACACACAGCACAAAACTGTGGTCTTCTGTCTGAGTAATCTTAATCAGCCCCAATAATCTCCCAAGTTGTCTGGCGCCTTCTGCTGCACCCTACTGGTGGGGCTCTGTTACTGCCACCAGCTGTGAAACTGTGCAGCAGCTGTTTGTCTAAGGGAGCAAATCACAGAATAAGCCCCTGCTGGATAACAAAGTCAAAATAAGTAAGGGGTACTGTGAAAGGTGAACAGAGATGAGGAGATTTTAAAACAGGATGTGAGCTCGACACGGACTTTCCCCCGAGGGGATTCACAACAATGTAAAGCAGAATTAAACACATAAAATAGATGGAAGAAAAGACGAAAATAAGGTAGTATTTGAAGTTATCCTGCAGCCTGTACACCACATTATTTCCTGTCGGTGTTCAGCAGTAGTTTCAAGTTAATTAATTCTGAACTGCTTTTTGACATTCGGGGAGCATCCAGTTAAATATTGACTGAACATTAAACCACAACCTCAAAGCTTCACACTAAATTTACTCTGCCGTGCAAAACACAATCACACATCACACACGCTTGTATGAAGAAATAAAAGCAGTTTGAGACCCACTTTAAGCACGAATCATGAGAAAACTAGCTTAAAAAATGTAATTTTTTTTGTATTGCAATGGCATCACACCTTATTCAGAATTAGATGAACTATAACCATGCTGTTTTAAGAACTTTTTTTTTTAAATATGCAATTCATATTTTTTGAGATTTCCTCATAATGGGAGTTACTTACATTACTATGTAGTGAGAAGAAGGGAATGCATGTGTAATGTTGTAGCTGTAACATTATTAGTGGATGTCATTGATGGTTTTATTAATTACAATGGCAAAGTGGAGACAGTAGAGAAGTAGTTTGCTATAATAACACAGACAGCATCTGTCTCAGCTGGATCACTCTCTCTCACACACACACACACACACACACACACACACAAAGCACTCTTTCCAAGTGCCCTCTCATCTCTCTGATCCAGTGTAATTAAGGCCCACAGCGATGGAGAGATTATGCTCTGTTTCAGAGTAAAAGGAAATGAGAAAGAGAGAGAGAATCTAAGAAAGAATAAGAGTGAAAAAGACTGAAAGACAGAAAATGAAATAGATTTAGAGATTGAACTCAGAGTCAGATATACTGTAGATGAGGACAGCAGTTATATTTAAAACTTTTACTCTGCACCAGCACAACTGTGGGTGCTCGAAGGTCATCCGTCCATCTTTTTTTCAACTTCCTCCATCAATCTATTCTCACTTCCTTGTTCTTGCTGTCTCTCTCATTCTGCCAACCCCCTTGTCTAGTCCGCTGTTCAGTTTCTAAACCGCTGCAGATGTCTGGAATACTTCACACAGTCACACTAACACCTCCAGCTGACAGTTTTTAACTCTGTGTGTGTGTGTGTGTGTGTGCCCACGTGATGCAAATCGCTGATTACATCATGTTTTTGTTCCAGCTAGCGTGCATAACTGTCTGTCATATTACATGCGTTGCAGGCCGGCATGCACAGACATTGGCCATTGGTGCATGCACATTTTAAAAGAGTGTCCTTGCATGTCAACCAGGCATGTCAGTGAGTTAGGGAGGGGGTTTCAAACCGCTTGTGGCATTAATAAAGCATAGCCAGTCTTGATAGATGGCTGAGGAGATAGGAAGGAAGTGTGACCGTCTGTACTCTGAGGGTGCGGTGCGAGAGATGTGATGAAGTGAAGAAGGGGAGGAATGATAAAATATGTTTGGTGGAGGCACTTTAATCGAAACTGTGTTGACTTTGAGTATGTTAAATATATCTACTGCATATTTAAGTGGTTTGTGTCCACTTGAAACTTTGGAAAAAAAACACTCCTGCCTTTGATTGCGATAAATTTTGGGGGATCATTGTTTATCAGAACCTATACCGTATCACATCTAAGTGCAATTCCTCTAATAAACATAGCATCATGCGGCACCTCCTTGTGAGTGTGTGTGCATGCACTTTGCACTTGTCTGAGTAGCCCCCAACAAACTGATTGCTAGTAAAACTTGAGTGGATGTATAAGCTTATGGTATATGAGGTATATGAGGTTGTGTGTCGATACAGATGAGGACAAAATTATTAGCCCCACTATGAAATTTAAAGATTCTGTCAAAACCTTTCCAAGTGCTTTTTTAACAGTGCAAGGGATTTTTGACATAGCATTTCGAAACATACTAGTTTTCTTTAGAGAATATAAATGATTTCTGTTTGCACACAATAACAGAATTATTTCAGAAAAAAACGAATGCAATGCAATGATGTGCTTTAACTTAGTAATACTCAAAGCTTGTAAAATCAAGTCAAAACTGAGGGTTATCTTCCAGTTTACACACAGTATAAAAACTTCAGCAAGGGTTTGAGCTGTCACTTGAGAAAGCATCCTGCCAAAAACAACATAAATCAGTTTAGACTTGAGAAAAATAATTGTTGATGCTCACAAAGAAGAAGATAGATATACAAAGTTATCACAGTGTTTCCATGTGTCAAGAACTGGAGTGAGAAATATCATCAAGAAAATCAAAGAGAGCCACACAGTGCAGAACAAGCCTGGCAGAGACAGGAAGTGAAAGATTTCAAAGAAAAGAAAAATAGTGAATGATGTGTTTAAAGACCCCAGAACAACTGCCAAGACTTAGCCAAGTTCGGAATTGTAGTCTCAAAGAAGACAATCACTAGAATCCTGCACAGGAGTGAACTGCGAAGTTGCAGACCAAGAAAAACTCCGTTTCTGCAGAAGAAACACTTTCAAGCCAGACTGAAGTATGCTGAGGTCAACCTGAAGATAGATTGTGCAGACTGGAAGCGCATCCTTTGGTCAGATGAGATTAAACTAGAGCTCGTTGGCCATCGAGATGCTGCTTATGTTTGGAGAAAGAAGGGCGTATAACCCAAAGAACACCGTCCCCACAGTGAAACACGGTGGTGAGAGTCTTATGCTGTAGGCACGCTTCATTGTGTCTGGAACTGGGAATCTCATCAAGGTGGAAGGAATCATGAAGAAAGAGTTTGAAAGAAAACCTCAAGCAGTCAGCAACAAAACTGGGTTTGGGTCATCGCTTTGTCTTCCAGCACAACAACGACCCAAAACATAAGTCACTCCTGGTGAAGAACTCCCTCCAGAAGACCAAAGTGAAAATTACTGACTGGATACACAAAGCCCTGATTTGAATCCCATTGAAAATCTGTGGGGTGAACTGATGACCAAGGTCCATGCCAGATGACCATCAAAACTGGAGGAGCTTGAGGGGGGCCTAATAATTTTCACCCAGGTATTTTTTTTGTTTTTTGTGAAATAAGTTTGTTTCTGTGTGCACATACTTTAAAAAAAATTCATAGGGGGGCTGATAATTCTGTCCTCAACTTTATCTTCAGAAAAATGACAGCTTTTAAACAAAGTGACAAAGTCACAAGTCAGATTTTTATCTACAAGTATAAGAGCAGGAATTACAGCATTACAAAAAAAATGAAGGATTGGGTTAAATACAGAAAATCCGAGTGCACAACCTATCTTTATATCTATTTTGTAACGATCACAGGTCAAAAAAAAGAAGCCCTTAAAACTCAGCTAAGTCCCTCATAAGTGTAACCGGACATGCTGATGTTTTGCACCTGACATGAAGCTGCTTTACCAGTTTCACTGTGTAACACTGCTGCAAGCTGCTCCTGTGCCAATCAGTAACCATGGTCCACTGAAGCCAGAAGCACAATGTCAGATGGCACCCTGATGCCTTCATATTGGATCATTTCCAGACAGGCTGGTTGCACCTTCTTGTACTTGAATATCACGGTCAGGAATAGGAGGCAGGCACATCCTGATCAGAGTCCAGTAGTAAGGTTGACTAAATGCCAAAAATGCTAATTTAGCTTTCATAATTTCTGTAGCAAGTCCCTCGGGATTGCACGCACAACATCATCACAAGCTTTTGAGAAAATTCACAAAACAGAGAGGACTGACAAATCTCCATGCATGCATTATTTATCAAAATTATGCTCTATCTTAGGAACCTAGCTCGAGGTTTATTTCACAAAGGTCCCTGTACCCTTGGTGGCAGAAAGTGTTACATATACTCACTCTCTGTTGCAAGTGATTATGGGATGTTTAAATAGCTTCTCTGAGGCTCTTTATCCTCACACCTTTCTGATGTAGGACTGGGGATTTTAGAGGTTGTTTAATAATTTCTGTGACTTGCAGAAAGTACCAATCCGGCACTAAGGCCCTCATTCACGCCTGGATGCTAGTAAAATGCTGTAAACATTAACAAAATGTTATCCAGATTTTTAAACTCTTTCATATACTTTTAGTGCTAATCATCAAAATTCATCAACTGAGAAGGTTCAACGTGTACTTTTAGTGGTGAATGAACAATGTTGGGTGATCAGGAAGTGTGCAGTGGGTGGGAGTGAAGGTGTCTGCCTGTGACTGTTTTTTTGTTTTGTTTTGTTTTCTGTGACTGTGTTTGAGTGTCTATGTGTGCGATGGCTTGGGGATACCAGTGGTGGCAGACGTGCTGCACTGCCATGTGTGTGGGAGGGTGTCTGTCTGTGTCTGTGTGTGTCTGTGTGACACTCTGAGGGAGGGAGAGGAGGGGTGTTACCAGGTCACCAAACAGCTGTCTGGGAGACAGAATGGCCTCAAGGGGTGTACAACACACACGTGCACGCGCATACACACACACACAGATGGTAACGCAACCACAAATATGAGGCAGGGAAACAGACACTACAGTATCTTGCTCCCCCCAAACACACACACTGTCTCTCTGTCTCTCACACAAACACACACACACACACACACCACTGCAACGTAACATACTGTATGGAGATCAATTAGTTTCCCTTATGGTTCTTGATCTTTTTATTGAGAGTATAATTCAGCACTTCCACTGGTTTTCCAGATGCAGCGGTCTGATAATAAAAATCAATTTCTCATTTCTCTATATCTCCCATTCTCTCTCTCTCTCTCTCTCTCACACACACACACACACACAAATGTGCACACCCAGGCTGCACATTTATTTGTCCCAAATGAAATTAGTGTCACTGCTGTATCCTGGTTTTTTCTTCTGTTCTTTCCTTGTGTTTTCCTTTTCCCTGTGTTTACCATTCCTTCCCGTCTGTGTCAGCATGGTAGCCCAAGCGTGTGTGTTCCATGTTTCTCTTTCCAGTTACTTCCTGTCTTATTTTGAAGGTTTCCTCACATGTCGTGTTTTTATTTTCACCTGTTTCTTCCTCCTCATTCCCATCCCAGTGTGTCTAATACTGCACTTCTGTCAGATGACGCTGTAAATGCACAGATCCACGCATGGTGTGCTTTGGTTCTTATTGCCTTGATGCATCGGCCACCGGGAACATTGGCTGCAGAGAGAAAAAGGTCGTCTTTTAAAGAGCGAAGGGTGACAGTGGATTATGTCACAGGTCACAAGTTTGTAAGCCAGAGGACTGTGGATTGTGTCCTATTTGAGAGCTATGTGTTTCTCTATTTGTGTTTTCATTTGCTTTCTTTATTTTTTGCTTTCACTGACTTGCTAGGTTCAGGTGCTAAATAAAATACACCCCCTAAACACATTAATCCTGCACCTTAAAAAAGCTTAGTGTGTTTAAATGTAATGCTAATGGCAAGCATCCATATGTGGCATGTCGGTGCATCACAGCACCAAGGCTAAAGGATACCTTGTTCGTAACTATGAGACACAAGTGTCTTTGAAAAATGTCAGTATTTGACTCCCAGGGATAATGCTATGTATTATAAATTGAGTTCTCCCCTCACCCCCAACCGGTCGTGGTGGATGGCTGCCCCTCCCTGAGCCTGGTTCCGCCGGAGGTTTCTTCCTGTTAAAAGGGAGTTTTTCCTTCCCACTGTTGCCAAGTGCTTGCTCATAGGGGGTCGTTTGATTGTTGGGGTTTTTCTCTGTATTATTGTAGGGTTTTTACCTTACGATATAAAGCGCCTTGAGGCGACTTTTGTTGTGATTTGGCGCTATATAAATAAAATTGAATTGAATTGAATTGAATTGAGTTCAACAGACACGTTCCATTCTCTAGATTCACAAATTTACAAAAGAAAGATAAAACTATACTATGGTAAAAATAATGCCTTATTTAGACTTCAGCGTGGAATTTTTGGAGAGTCTATAACATAACCTACGTAAATGGCCGATGTTGTTGCCGGCATTTATGTTTGTGCTGGTGCATTATGTGTTAATTACCTTGTGGTGTGTCCCAGTGTTTTATATGCGGTGCCAGCCATGATAGAAACACATATGTGCAAATGCTGGGGCTTTTCTCCCTCCTGGGTCCCCACTTTTTGTTGTGGTCAGCTTTTTTCAGGGGCAAACATATTTGTCCTTCAATTTTACTTCTTTGTACATTCCCTAGTTTGAGCAATCCCCCTCCAGGATATGCTGTCATCTGTGAGTCCTTATATTGATGCAATGATTATGTCTCCTTATACTGAGGTGATGATTGTTATTGTCTCATTGATAAATTCAAAAACTGCAGCAAAAAAGTGGCCAGAAATGCACAGGAGGAATTGACGGTACTGAACAGGCCAATCACAATAGCTGTGGGCTGCGTTGACCTGACGTGTAGTTAATTTTCTAGGGAGGTGCGGTCAGGTTGTGCTGTAGGATATGGATTTCAGAGGAGTTTGTCGTTACAAGGTAGCTACGGCGCAAATTTCCCGCTGAAGCATAAATCCCAGTAAGAAGTTAAATACATAATACAGGCTGAAAGTAACACAGCTGCTGGCATATCAGTATGTGAGTGTGTGTGAGAGGAAAAGCACTGTACAGTAGTTTAGCATTAAAAGTGCTGTATGAATGCTGTGTGAATGCTTTAAGTGCTTTGGTAAGTAAGACTGGAAAAGACTTACTATATTAATAAAGTCTAACCTATCTGAAGCCAAGAAGAAAGCTGGCAAAAATTGTGTAAATTAGCAGACTTATCAATATTACAACTCTATCATTAAGACACAGGAGAATCTGATGGATTATAATCAAGCATTTCATTAAATTCATGTTTTAAAGATGGTTTTAGTTTTTACTCTTTCAGCTGCAGCCTTGGTGGTATTTAACAGTGTTAGAATAAAGAATAAACATAAAAACAGAATTCAAACGTAAGCTTAGACTACATGCAAATGTGATATAAGGTCAGCAAGTACAAATAGGTGTTTTAGGGTCATATATTAATGCTTACAGAACAATAAAATTATTGTTAAGAAAAAAAGTTGTGTCTAAGAATCGATATTTATTACTGACATTCATCAGGGAAAGACAAAGACATTAGACGCTATTGAAAAACTTCAGAATCTCCTACTATCTGTGCAAAGAGGTCCGAGAGACCTTCCAGGAATGGTGACTCTATTTTCTGGAGAATTGATTGGTCAGTAGGAGGTGATTTCATACTAATCTGGAACATAACCTGTTCTGGAGCAGGCTGGGTTTGCAGCAGAAGTTACCATGGTGATATACCCCAGTCAGAAATGATCTGCCTTCATAGTACTGAAAATCCAGGGTTAACCCTGAGGTTACCTGAATAAGATGAAATCCTGCTTGATAATACAGGCCTCTGCTCTCCCCTGTGTGAATTTAATGTTGCCTGGTCATTTGTGTTTGTAGCTTGCTTTCCTTTTATCACTTCATGTGCCCCTATGTTTCTTCCCACTGGGATTTTTCAGAGTTTTTATCTTTAGAGTTCATTTTATTTCAGCTCATCTGTCTTTGAATCTCCATTTCAATGATGAAAAGAAAACAACAAACTGAAAATAAATCACAACGGCACCAAAGAAAGCACAAAAAAAACCAAACAAAGAAAACAAAAAACTGGGAAAACAATGACATTTTGGAAAACACAACATTTCAGTAACAAAACAGAAAATACAACATTTCTATTTGTGGAAAAGGCAGGGACGGTAATTCTTTTGTTTTTGACTAAATAGAGCCCAAGTCAGTGGTAACAGGTAGATGTCATTTCCTGTTTGCATACTTCCATCAGCAGTGTCTAAGCCTGAATTTTAAATTGAGTTTAAAAGGAAGGAAGTGGAAAAAGTACATCGGAAAGATCTAAAGGACTGAGGCTACTGGGCAGTGTTATCCAGCATTCCCTCAATCTTTGTTATATTATATATCACATTATAATTATAACATCTTTCCCCCAGTGTTTATGAAGTCCTAATACTTTATGTAGTTTGTGACGGCCCCCTGCCTTGGCCAGGGCCTTCTGTGTTTTTTCTGTTTGTCCCTGTTGTCTTGCAGGTTCCTGGTAGGTGGGGTTAATCAGTGGAACTGGGAGCACCTGGCCAGTCTCCCTGGAGCATTTAAGAACTGGCTCTCTCAGCTCTTGGGGTTTTTTTTTTCTCTCTCCATTCGTCCAGCACTATGTTATTTGTTTGTTTGGCTCCAGCCTGGTATTTTTAAGATTTCACACCATACAATGCTATGCATACTTAACCTTCAATCATCCATCCAACTACTGACACACTGATAACACTGATAAGCACACCTCAGGGAGTATTATGGTTTCCTGTTTCGTTTGGTTAATAAATTGGTAAATTTTGGGTTAAGTGTTGTCTCTCTCTTTATTTGTCATGACCCTTGAGCCAGACCGTGATCCATCCATCCATCCATCTTCTTCCGCTTATCCGGGGCCGGGTCGCGGGGGCAGCAGCCTAAGCAGAGAAGCCCAGACCTCCCTCTCCCCGGCCACCTCTTCCAGCTTATCCGGGGGAACACCGAGGCGTTCCCAGGCCAGCCGAGAGATGTAATCTCTCCAGCGTGTCCTGGGTCTGCCCCGGGGCCTCCTCCCGGTGGGACATGCCCGGAACACCTCCCCCAGAAGGCGCCCAGGAGGCATCCTCGTCAGATGCCCGAACCACCTCAACTGGCTCCTTTCGATGTGGAGGAGTAGCGGCTCTACTCTGAGCCCCTCCCGGATGGCCGAGCTCCTCACCCTATCTCTAAGGGAGAGGCCAGCCACCCGTCAGAGAAAGCTCATTTCTGCCGCTTGTATCCGCGATCTCGTTCTTTCGGTCACTACCCAGAGCTCGTGACCATAGGTGAGGGTAGGGACGTAGATCGACCGATAAATCGAGAGCTTCGCTTTTATGCTCAGCTCCCTCTTCACCACGACAGACCAGTACAGCGTCCG
>VUQS01001632.1:0-13801 GCA_015108495.1 Heterochromis multidens | reverse complement strand
CGAAGGAGTGGCTTCGTAAGAAGCATTTCAAGGTCCTGGAGTGGCCTAGCCAGTCTCCAGATCTCAACCCCATAGAAAATCTTTGGAGGGAGTTGAAAGTCCGTGTTGCCCAGCGACAGCCCCAAAACATCACTGCTCTAGAGGAGATCTGCATGGAGGAATGGGCCAAAATACCAGCAACAGTGTGTGAAAACCTTGTGAAGACTTACAGAAAACGTTTGACCTCTGTCATTGCCAACAAAGGGTATATAACAAAGTATTGAGATGAACTTTTGTTATTGACCAAATACTTATTTTCCACCATAATTTGCAAATAAATTCTTTAAAAATCAGACAATGTGACTTTCTGGATTTTTTTTTCTCATTTTGTCTCTCATAGTTGAGGTATACCGATGATGAAAATTACAGGCCTCTGTCATCTTTTTAAGTGGGAGAACTTGCACAATTGGTGGCTGACTAAATACTTTTTTGCCCCACTGTATATCAGAGCTTACAGTAGCTGATTGTTTAAGCTCCCTGCTCACTAAACTACTAAATATCTGAGCCTATGAACATAATCTATGAGCATAAAGTGTATAGAGAGTGATTTAACTTCCCATCATCACTGCCACAGGTAATCATTTCATTTGTATTTAATACAGTGGAAGAGCTACAAACGGCGTACCCATGAAAGAGTGTTTTAAAGTAAAGGAATAAAAGTTCTTCATGTACTGTGTTTATTACTGTTGTTTGTGCTGTTTTTTTATTTGTGATTTTAATTGTCAGGCAGTTTATGTCCGAGCTGGGAGGGGTCAGCAGCTTACCTGTACAGGTGTACAGGTCTCTGAACCAATCACCTTCTCAGCAGAGACACTGCAGTCTGCCTTTGTCCTTGGCAGCGGCAGCAGCAGCGTACCAGATAGTGATGGAGGAGGAGAGGATGGATTCAGTGATGGAGGAGTAGAAGTGCACCATCACTGACTTCGGCAGGTTGAAGTACATCCTCTGCTGTGCTTTGTTGATGAGGGAGTTGATGTTTAGCTCCCACTTCAGGTCCTGGGAGAAGACGGTTCCCAGGAAGACTGCACAGTGTCCACTGGGCACTGACGCAGGATGATAGGGGCTGGTGGGGCTGGTTCCTCCTGCAGTCCACAATCATCTCCACTATATAGGGGTGACTGTAGCTCAGGAGATAAAGCAGGTCATCTACTAATTGGAACGTTGGTGGTTTGATCCTTGGCTCCTCCACTCTGCATGCCAAAGTATCCTTGGGCAAGATACCGAACCCCAAGTTGCTCTGATACATTCATCGGAGTGCTAATGTTGGATAGAAAAGCACTTAGGCGTAGAAAAAAGTGCTTGTGTGAATGTGTGTGAATGAGGCATGTTGTATAAAGCACTCTATTAAAAAAAAGCGCTCAATAAGAACCAGTCCATTCATTCTGACAGCACTGAGCTCCAGGTTGTTGTTTCTGCACCAGGTCGGCAGATTGCCAGTCTCCCCTGCAGGCTGACTCATCTCCACCTGAGATGAGCTCGATGAAGGTGGTGTCATCTTTGAACTTCAGGAGTTTGACAGACTGGTGGCTGGAGGTGCGACTGTTAGTATACAGGGAGAAAAGCAGGGAGAAAGTACACAGCCTTGAGGGGAACCAGTGTTGATGGACTGAAAGTCTGAGACATGCCCGCCCAGCCTCACATGCTGCCTCCTGTCAGACAGGATGTCAGCGATCCACCTGCAGGTGGGAAAAAGAGAGTTTTCCTGCAGCACAGCCTGGATGATGGTGCTGAAAGCTGAACATAAAGTAAGCTGGCACAGGTTCCTGCAGAGTCCAGGTGCTGGAGGATGAAATGCAGTGCCATGTTAACTGCATCATCTACCAACCTGCTGGCTCTCTAGGTGAACTGCAGGAGTCCAGGAGGAGGTCAGTGATGGATCTGAGAGTGCTGAAGGGTTTTCATAACCACAGAGATCAGAGCGACGGGTGTGTAGTCATTATGGCTTCTGATCGTTGTTTTTTGGGCACAGGAACAGTGCTGGAAGCCTTGAAAGCAGGAACATGATGTGTCCACTGGAGACAGCTCCCTCAGCCTCCTTAGCTTAGCTGTGAACCAGGGCTTCATCATTATAACTCACCCTGGTGTGAGATGGGATGCAGCTGTGCTAGCAGATGTTGATGTATACTCATCCAGACTGTTGGCAGGAGTCCTGAAAACCTCCCTCCCATCTAATCAGGGAAGTTCTTAAGAACCAATTGTTATTTATTCTAATTAAATAAAAATAAGCAACTTCTACGTTGGCTTCGATTTTCAGACCTGGAAATAATGTTCATCTTTTATATTGTCTGTGACAATTACAAAAAATACTTTCAGAATAAGCTCCCAACACTGACACTGACGAGTGTTAATTAACATGGCTGGAATTTTCTATGTGGTCCAAATTAACAGCACACTTTGCATTCTGGAAATCATTAAAACTTGTTTTTCCTGTTCATGTGATGCTTGACAGAGATTTTTCTGGAAGAAAATTATACCAATAAAAAACAGTACAAATAGTCCTCATGTGATCATTTTCATTTTTGTCTGGTTTAATTTCTTATTAATAACTATTATTTATATCAGAGTTTGCTTGTTTCGCCCCATCAGGGGGCAGTAAAGCCTGTGGGAGTGGAAAAATTCAGAGTAATTATGTTTTATATAAATAAATAAATAAATAAGGAAAATGCATGAAACCTGTGTGTGTGTATGTGTGTGTATGTGTGTGTGTGTGTGTGTCCGACAGAGAGAGAGAGAGAGAGAGAGAGAAGGTGTTGGTAGTAAGTGTGGTTAGGCCCTGTTCACACTTTTACCTCAAGGAACAGAAAATGGGAGTTAACTGTCTCACCTGGGAAAGCCCTGATGGCTCTGAGCGACCAATCAGCTGTCACCTCCGCCTGCAGGCCGACCATATATGGAAGAGAGAGAGAGAGAGAGCGAGAGAGTGAGAGGGCTGATCTGCGGCAGCATGCTTCCACACCGTGAACACCTCCTGCTGCCTGAGGATTAGACTCACAGACTCCTGATCTGCGCTAAACTTTTGTGGCTGCTTTTAAAAACCTCCTTCAAACTCAGTTTCCACGTTTTGACTCAGCAGAAAACTCCTTCCTTCACATTTTCCCGCTGTGGAAGAGTGCAAGAAGCGTGCATGGTTATGTAAGTATTTCCCAGGGGAGGGTGGAGGGTTCTTTTCGCTTCACGATTTACCGAGCGAGTTACTTGTTTTTTTTTAAAAAAGGGGAAAAAAGAAAGAGAAAAAAAATCCGCTCTTTGCGCACGTTCTGGTCACGCCGGGCTGAGTTTGGATGCAGTCTGCGCCGCCTGTCTCGCTGTTTGGGGTGAGTTTTCTTGCTTTGTTCCGTCCTGCACTTGTGAGCTTTGCAGGTCGCTGCTCCTCCATGTGCGCAGAGCTGCGCGCAGATGTTGAGCCTGTGAGGTAACAGTGCGCAACTTTGAGTTAGGGCGAAAATCGTAGAATCTCGTAAAAGTAAAACATTGACGCCGGAGAAGTTCTCTGTGTCTTTAAAGCGTTATAATTGCTTTATTAACCCTCTAATATCTGTGTAATAACTATTTGCCGCCGCTGCAGTGCAGCTTTATGTAGTGTCGGTGCGTGCGTCTCCGCTGTTTTGCGTGCACAAACCGGAGCGTTGGGTCTGACTTTCAGCTCTGTCGTGCTTGTTTGTCTCCTCTTCTGGACTCCGGATCATTTTGTGTGCTGCAGAAAGTGAGTGAGCGCTGATTTGAGAGCGCAGAGTTAACTGTGGTGGGTCGGCAGGTCAGCGGGTTCTCCGGACTGCGCGTTTCATCGCGTTTTTTCTGCTCTCGGTGGTTTCTGGATTATGAACGTGCACACGGTGAGTTTACCTTTTTCCTCTGAGTAATACAGCCCTGCTGTCATTTGGTGGTTTATCTGCTGAGCTGCGGCTGTGAGGCATGTATGAACAAATGTGTGGGCAGACAAGTGAAAGTATTCATATGAAAGTCCTCGCGCTGTAGAGAGAAGAGGGGAGGAGATATTAAAGAGATAATAGTGGAGGGGTTAAATCTGGGGAGTATTAGCACCATTCAGTCAGGACGGTGAATTAATGAAGTCACCAGCAGGGGCGCACAGCCCTCGTGCTCCAAAAGCTCGTCAGTACGGACCAAACGTGGTGAAAATAGGTTTAAAATGTCACAAACTGACGTGCACAGCTTCAGAAATTCAGTTTAATCGGAATCTTTGTGTTTTCTGAGAAACTTCATTACATTTTTGTGGCATAAATTTAATGTCACCACAACGAGGCTCCTGGGAAAACCAAAAAAATTATACTTAAATTCCACAAAACAAACGTTATAATAGCTGCGGTCATACTTTGAGCACAGACGTGTGTCCCAGTGTCTCTGACTGGAATCATTCAGTGATTTCATGTCCTCATTTGGACTTTTGGTGGTGTGTTCATGAAAATCGTGTACAGTTTTTTGGTACACCCATCATAATTCCCTTCAGTCCATAAGGAAAATGTGTGTTTCCAGATCAGCAGTCCAGACCCCAGAGACATTCAGACATTCAACAGAGTAAAAAAAGTAGATTTTCACAATTCAGAACCTTGAGCTGATGAACGTTTGACATGTTTAAATGAATCAAAGACTGTAAGGGTTGCTTTTTCATATTCTCCTGACAGCTGGATAAATCAAAGGTGACCTATTCTGCTCATTTCCAGCAACATTTTTTATTCTTACACGCTGCCAGAGCAGCTTTGCTTGATTCACAGTTCAAAATAATCCTTCTTTATCTGATCTTGGGCCTCAATTCATCCTCTTTTAACTACTCCCCCCTTTAAGACAACATTCTTCTGATTGGCTGCAAAAGAAAACAAAAGATTTGAACAGGTGGTGGGTGTGGCTGAGACTACCATATTAGAATATTCCCCCATGACATCATCCACATCCTAAAGTTGAAAAAACTGCCTGAAACTGAGTGTTCAGAGCAGTCTGCAGCCTGAGCTTTGGGCTCACAGGGATTACTGCACACACAGTGAGTTCATTATTAGAAACTTTGACCATGTTTAACATGAACATCTATCACTGGAACAGCAGATATATGACAGGAAATAAGGAGAAAAAGAACAGGTCACCTTAGATCATATCAGAGTTAGAGCGATTTTATTTAGTTATGTATAAAACAGTAAGAACAGATTTTTTTATGTATAAATGTGATATTTGTGGTTTTAAATAAGTGCTGTTGGGGTTCAAAATGAATATAATACATAAAAACAGTTTCTGGAGGAATCTGACCGTCAGTCTCTGGTCAGGAAATGTGGTCTCTTTGGTTTAATCTCTGACTGACAGACACTTACTGAGCCTCACCATCCCTCCTGTAAACAGGGTCTGCTGCAGAGGTCTTAAAGAGGTTGTGACACCATTTGTTTGCAAATCATCCAGAAATATGCTTTAAAACTTAAATGTGCAGTCAATAATTTCCCAAACATTTTCCCAGAAACACCCAGCAAGTTTAATCTGTTAATAATTATCAGAAAACAAGAGCCAGTTTTCAGTTGTTCGGTGAGGTGCACAGAAGGTCAGCTAACATGCACAAAACTGAAATTTGTCAGCAAAACAAACTATTTATAGAATGATGGTGATCTAGTTTTAAATTTCATTTGCATCTAATTGCACGATTCCTTTCAGTCTTGGAAGTTATGAAAAATATTCTGGACTTACAGAGTGAAATATTAACTTTATACACATCACTGACTTATGATTTATGCCTCTGTAAGCTTTGCACAGGAGTCTCTCAGCTTTAACAGTTAAACCTTTTAGTTCTGTGTGTAAGCTGAAGGGTAACGAGAGAAACTTTTATAACCTTTTTCTCACCCAGTCAAGCAATCATTTGCTTAATCACATCTGGCACATCTGGCAGTAGGTGAGAGATGGGGTGCAGCCGAATAACAAGAGAAATCCTGCAGAAAATGTTGAATAAAATCTGTGATTACAGTTTTTAATTTCTATATTTCAACTGAGACATGGTGACTTTTTTTCTAGACTGCAACAAATGAAGTGCGAGCATAATCTGCATATAAAAGATGGATGTGGTCACTGTGGTGTCACCTATCTTATATATGCAGAACGTTTTGAAGCCTCATCGTCACATTTATTGCCGTCACCACCTAAGTTTTTTAGAAACAAAGGCATGTGGTTAGCCTGGTTATCAGCTGCATCCACAGACTGTATGAGAGCATCCCTCAGACACAGATACCTGCTAATTAGTGCTCAATAACATCCAAATAAAATCCTAGAATTTCACCAAAACTGAAGCACCAACTTACATCAAAAGGCTCCAACAGCACAAACACGGTCCAGAGGTCCAGTTCAGGGACTCCAATTAGCTGAGGTGAAGCCGAGCAGACAGCTAGCAACTACGGCCGCCTTTATCGGGCCAATGTGGCGACCATCTAACACAGTTTAACACGTCTACAGCCAGTTTAGCAACCTAACATTTGGACACAGAAACATGAAATCTTCACACTGAAAGGCCCGTGCCAACCTGCAGCTTCAAACTCCAAACCACTGTGCCGTCTCAGTGACAAAGTACTTTATAAAGGGCTTCAGCTGCCAAGAAAGACACACAATAATGTTTTATGTATTTTGCAAGTTGTGTGAGACCATCTCTGTGCAGCAGCTGGGATAACAATCTGACACTGATTCATGTCCAAAAAGCAGCAAAAGGACTTCAGCTGAGCCTGAGTCACAGGACTCAGAGGTTGCTGACTCGCTTTAATCTTACAGAGTGATGTTAGGAGATATAATAACATCATAATATGTTAATTAGTCTCAGCCCTTTGGGTGTGCACCCAAAACGATGCTCTCATTTGAAGTAAGTGATCATCCAAAGCTTCTGTTAGTTTAAGGATGAATAGAAGGTTAAAATACAACTAATGTCCATATTTTCCCAACTGACATCACTGGGTGGTGCAAAGATTTAAAAAAAAACAAAACAAGTATTATACAATAGATTTGCAGGATAATTAGTGCAGACAAGGAAGGTTGGTTGAGGCTGGCTTGAGGCTGTGATTACCTGTAATCCAAGCTGTCAGCAGACAGGCTGCAATGTAATCTTTTCATTTCTGTTTTGACATAGTTATGTTTGAAGCCAGTTTGTTTTCAGGAGGAATGTGAAGCAGGTTAAACCACCCGAACGTCGACTAGAAGAAAAAACTCCAATGCTGTTTGCACAGGTTAGTGCAGTGACAGGTGAGAGGAGGACTGTAGAGGCTGTTAAATGCTGCTGATACATCGCAGCAGCTCAGCTAAGCTCAGTCACAGAAAGATAAACAGCCCTGCAGCTCAAGCATGAAATATTTACCTCTGTGGAATGACAGCGGAGGAAAAGTACTGTCGCTGTGAAGTTCTTCTTCTTATTTCCTGTAACTCCTGCTCCAGTGGTGGATGTTCATATTTAACAGGGTCACAGTTTCGACTAATGAGGTGAGGCTGCAGACTGCTCTAAACACTCAGTTTATCACAGTTTTCTACTCTTGTGTGTGTCACAGAGAGGGGATATCCTTATATGGTCATTCTAGGCACACAGCGTCCTCCTTGTGCAGCAGTCTAGGAGAAACAGACATAGCCCTTTTCCACTAGTACCTACTCGGCTCGGCTCGACTTGACTCAGCACGGTTTGAGGTTGAGGTTTGGCTGGGGTTTCAAGCGATCCGAGGTAATCCCAAAATGTGACGTCAACAGACTGCATGTCACTGATTGGCCAGGGAGGGACGTCACTGAATGAGTCATTATAGCGACTCCTTCACAGTGTAAATCTGCCACTTTTGAAACGAGCGAAATGGCTGCACACAAACACCGTGTTTCATCTCGCCGCCCGCAGCCTTCTCTGGCTCTCTTCTTTTACCCTGAGTCTGATAAAAAGCCATCGACTGAGCCGCGATCCCCTCCATGTCCTCCATTGTTGTGTGTTTTTGTCGCATATAAATGAGGTCACATGACTTTCCGGACGCGTTGTTATAACAACCCCACCCACACTGATGTGATGCTAAATTGTAATGGAAAACCACAGAAACCGAGTTGAGTCGAGTCGCGCTGAGTCAATCTGAATAGGTACTAATGGAAAAGAGGCAAGAGTGTCATTTAAGGTCATTTCCAGCTCCATATTTTTATTCATGGATACTTGAGCAGCTTTGCATGATTCACAGTTCAGAATAAGCCTTCTTTATCTCATGCTAGCCCATCAGTTCATCCTCTGTCTCAGACAAGCTGTTATAGCTCCTCCCCTTTTAAGACTACTTTCTTCTGATTAGGTGCCTCTCATAAACAGAAGGTTTGAACAGGAGTTGGGTGGGGCTTCTGTGCCTGAGATCGCCATACAAGGATCTCCCCTCCCTGCGACATCATACAGATCCAAGAATGTAAAAAACTGTGATAAACTGAGTGTTTAGAGCAGTCTGAATATGTGGCTCACAGGCATTACTGCACACACTGAGCTCCTTATTAGAAACTTTGGTCATGTTTAACATGAACATCCAGCACTGGAGCAGGAGATACATGAAACTGTATATTTCAGTTAAATGAAAGCAGAGCTCTGTAGCTGTTGTGTATGATGGCGGTGACGGTGCTGCAGAGGTTTGCACCGTCGCCTCACAGCAAGAAGCTTCAAACCTTTCTGGGTCATTCGTTCTTCCACGGTCCAAAGGCATGCATGTTAAGTTAATTAGTGATTTTAGAGTAGCCATGATTTCCAAGTGTATGCATGAATAATAATAATAAAACCATATATAAAAAATTAATGTCTACCAAAGGTCATTTGTTACCTTTCCAGAGGTGCAGACTCAGACTGTAAGATACAAACCACACAAATGGCAGTAACAAGCTGTTAACCCACTAAAGGTACAATAAAGTACTCTGTTTTCTGAAAGTCTGATGTGATAGTTTTGTTTTTTGATTTCATACACAGAACGTTTCATTTGGAGCATTTGTATTCTTACAGAATAATAACCCTACTGTAGTTCTGTTAAGGGTTCTGGTTTTATAGTTCAGTGGGAGCTTGTGGCAGTTTCTCTGAGGGTTGTTCTTCATCGCTCTGCTGGAGGAGCCGGCATACCTTCATTCTGTACAATGGGAACCGAAGCTCACAATGTATGAAGTGTAAAGGCTCCATCTGAGCTGGAAGGGGCCATAAAGTACATGACAGATGAGGAATGCTGCCCCCAGAGAGTTAGAGAGAGACCCTGAGGAGCTGCCTCCCCTCCCACTCACACACACACACACACACTTTGGGAGTGAACAATCCCCTCTTGCAATGTGCTCCTTAATCTGCAGCCACCAGACACAACTTTGATGTGAAGCCCCCCCCCGTCCCCTTTTGGTGGGCCCCTCATGCTGCCCTCCATCCTTCCTCAGCTCCTCTGATTCTTTTTCACTTCCCTCTGTTTCTGTTTCTCAGAACTCAAACACACTCCTGCAAACACACGGCCTGATAAACATTAAAGGTGTTCAAGCAGTGTGAAGCAGGAAGGGAAACAACAACACAGCCATGATTATGTGTAGTTTTATACGGGATCAGACATTCACAAATAAAGATACAGGTGCAGGAATAGTGATCTGTTCTCCCACAGACAGCATAAAAGAAAAGTGAAGCCAAAGCTGAAGTGCTTTAAACCCAGATTCTTTCTAACATCCACCAGGGGGCGATACCATTGGTTCCACAAAGACTTCCAGTCTTATAGAATCCTCTGGGAAAACAGCCCTTACCCCTGACCTCTGAATACTTTCCTGATGAGTTTATGGGCTTAGTCACTAGTTTTAGGTCACTGGGTCAGTTTTGTAAATTTTGGTCATTCAAGGACGATTATCAGGATATGCTCATTGGCTATTAACTTATGACTGTGTTGGCCAAACAAAGAGAACTAGGAAAACAGATTTCCTGTTAAGCACTTTTCTGTGGCAGGAGGTTTGTATTAAAGGAGTGATTAAATAGATCCTGAGGCTTTGAAAGGCTTTGAAACTAATGCAGTGAATTATGGTAGTCCAGATGTGATGAGATAAAGGCATGGGTAGAGGACCAGATTTCCAAGTTTTTTTCCAAGTTGCAGGTCAGGCTTGTCAAACCTCAGACTGAGACTCCTCAGTTCTGAAGGATGTTTTAGCATTTAACATGAGAGAGACGAGCCAGAAGATTTCAGATGGTGTTTTCGTTACTACTGTAAGTTCGCCAGGTAGGGGAATGTGGTTAGTGTCCCGTTCAGGGTGGGTTTGTTGTGTTTGGGGCTGAAATGAGGCCTGATGCTTGTGATGTTTGACAGTGTGACATGTTGGCAGTTAGAGAGATGGCTCGCTGTTACTAATTAAAAAAGTAAACTCAGTTCTGCCTGCTGACCATCTTTCTCACCTCAGCGTGGATCAGAGTGTGTCTATGTGGAACAAACTGGTCTGAAGGGAAAAATGTATGCAGGATTTTACAGAATGCAGCTCTCCCAGCTCCATGTTTAGGTAAATACAGTAAGTATAGATGAAGTTTGTTTGATAGTCTTCTTGCACTCGTGCTCCCTTTTGTCCAGACTGTTGGCTGTTACTTTATAAAACTCATGTTCTTTTCTTTTTTACGAGGCTCTCATGTGCTGTCACTTCACATCACTTTTCTCTTCCATGCAATGTAGAAAAATAATAATTATAAAGGCAGAAACTCTCCGAGTGTAGTTTTGTTGTGTATTGTAGCTTCATTTCCTTTTCTTTGTGGGAGTTTCCATCATGTGCTGGTAAAATTTGCATAGCTTTTGACTTTGTGGTGACAGATTTTTCCCCTGTATGGCATATGTATGTATGGCATACTATCGTGTGGGCAACAGAAGAAAGTGGCATGTTAACCTGCACGTGACTGCCGGTGATGACAGCCACTGTCACCAAGCGCTGTTTATAGGGGTTTGTCTGGGTTTTCTCTACCTTATAGTATAAAACAGTTTGAGGAAACTGTTGTTGGGAGCTGGTGCTAAATAAATAAAACTGAATACTCGAGTTTTGAAAACGCAAGTGAGTCAAAGTATGTGACATCAACTTAGTTTGTGGGAGGAGGAAGAGGGATAAAAACGCTGTGCAGTCCCACATAGCAGTGAAAATGTATGCAGTGTTTTTTAATATTAGCTACAGGAAGCATGTGTAAAAGTACTGGTCTCAGCACAGAACCCTGTGGAACTCCATGAGGAAGACTCCTTGTTTAAATCTGTCAGCCTGTATTACAGATTGTTGTGGGGTATTTTAGTCTGTGTCACAGCATGAGTGAAAAGGCAGAAACATGAGGCCAGGAACTATAATCATTTAAATCAAAGTAAGACGGAGCAAAAACTGTGAACTTATGGAGCTTTTTTCCTGCCCTTTGCCCCCCTTTAGGAGGCCTGCAGGTTGTTGTTTTGCTGTAAGCTGAAACCTGTCAGCACATATGAGACTCAGCGTGTTTCTCCTGCTTTAAGAGTGAAGCTACTGATGAGCCTTTGAATGCTTAATTAGACACATCACCAGCAGAAACTAATCCAGGTCTGACGGCTGGCTGAAGCAGAGCTTTAAGACCCTCTCCCCCCAAAACCGCTTTCCACCTGTCAGATTAACACTTTCCAACCATTTCTGGTCCTCACGGTGCAGCCATTTCAATCTCTTGTCAGACCTCTTCTTCTTCTTCTTCTTCTTCTTCTTCAGGCACCTGTTGGGCTGACTGTGGGTGGAAGGTTGAAAGCGTGGGGACTCTGAGTAGTGTGCTGTTTAGTATTTGAACTCTTTCACCTCTTCGGAGGGGGAACTCCTGCTGCCTGCCAACCATGAGTGTGTGTGTGGGTGTAATTACTCATGTCGTGGGGGCCACAAATCTGTCCCAACAGTCACATTGTGGTTTCTCTCCTTCCTCCGGGGGATAAAGCTGATTGTAATATTTGGCTTTAAGGGCCTGTTTGGATCTTTCTTAGCTCAGAGATAAAAATTGTCCTCGCTCTGTGGGTGCATGTGTTTGAGTAGCCATGAGGCTTGAGCAGTCACAAACTGAGTTAGAGTTTTTGTCTTGGTCGTGCTTTGATTTCCAGACAAACTAACAGGATGTATCCTTCCACTGAGAGGGGAAACATGAACAGGAAACTAAGAAACCTTCACTTCAGCCGACATGAACGTTCAGTTTTCTGCACAGCAGGAGGGCTGTAGATCCTACCTGTCATCACAGAGAGGGCTGGGTGATTCATTTTGGGGTTATGACTGAGATCTCACAAGATTAACGGGAAAACAAGCTAATAAAATTGCTTTAAATGACCCTTGACCTCTGAGATCATCGCCTAACAGCACAACCCTGAAAGCCATAGTCCTTGTTTGCATCGGTTGATTGTCGGGCCATTCTCCAACGCTCACCCCGAGGGTTAAACTCACAAATCTCCAGAACCTCTGCATCTGCGTCCATGATGGAGGCAGGCCGGCGGGAACCTTCGGCTACACCTGCGAGAAGGTCACTTCGGCTAGTCTCGACCTAAAACTTCCTACATCATGATCCTGCATCCTCCACCACCTCTGTTTATTTAATTTAAATTATATTTAAAGTTGAGGGACATGTCATGGAAAAAATAGATTTTTAAGTTCAGTAACTGCATGATGTTTGTTTAATTAATAAATGCTCATTTAAAAAAATCCAGATTATAATTATTGACCAAAAAATGTGTTTTTAATCAAGCAGTCACGTGGGATGATTATAACAGCTACATTTATATCATTTTTTTATCTGCATTTAAAGACAGACGTGGAAAAAGGGAGTAAGAGTTGGGGTTAGACATTAAGTGGTGGATGCAGTCTCCTCCTGATGGAAACAAGTTCATGTGTTTGTACACCGTCAGTGTGCAGGAAGCACCTACCGTAGCAGTCATTTTATGGTTCAAAGCATGTCAGAGTGCATGCTTCCAAATGTGCACACAGCACAGAGGATGTATGTATGTTTATATAGTTCATACACTCAGTTTGACCCTGGTGTGCACACTTCAATCACAGTTTATTGCAACATGCCAGGAAAACCTCTCAGCACTCTTCACTAGACTGTGAAGAGTGCTGAGAGGTGAAGTTTATAACACTTCACCTCATCATGACATAGAGCTGGGCGATATGGACAAAAATATTTTTTTCTGTATTGAACGATTTTGCTAATTATCGATATAGAAATAGAGTCATTAATATTCTAAACTAGCATCTGTTTGATACAAATTGAAAGTTAAAATTAAACATTATTACTAACTAATAAGATTTCTTTTTAACAACTGAGACGAACTAAATACACAATTCCCTTAAACATTATGGGAGATTATTGGTTTACAGGTATTAAAAATACAGTTAACTCAGATTAACTGGCAATATAACAATGAGCTTAAATATATTTAAGTACAAGCATAAAATAATGCATATCAAGTCTACATTACTCTCTGCAATCTCTTCTCCACCTCCTAAAAATCTTCAAGTAAAAATATGACCTATAGAATTATCTAATCAAACATTTCTGAATAATTGCATTCTGAATAATTCATACACCTCAAATTAACAAGGAAATGTAAAAAAAGTATAAAACAAGTTCAACAGTGTAAATATGTTAAAGTGCAAACATAAAACAATGTGAGCCAAGTCTGCATTACTAGCTGCAATAACTATATACCTCTGTTCTCTGAGTCTTTAAAAATCTTCAAGCAAAAATAAACTTTAAATAAAAGTAATAAAACAAACCTTTCTTTAAAAATCAGGAAGTTTATAATTTTTTTTCTCCAGTTTTGAGAACAATTTCACTAAATAT
>VUQS01001628.1:14384-25466 GCA_015108495.1 Heterochromis multidens | reverse complement strand
TTCTAAATGGCCACCATGGTCACCACCCATCTTGGGGAGTTTGCCCCCTCACATATACTAATGTGCCACAAACAGGACTTTAATATCACCAACCATTCCCATGTTATTACGGTGTATCCATATAAATGGCACACCCTGTATAACAAGTAATACAGAGATCTGTATTTCAGGCCACATCATGTAATACACACTTACTGTAATTACTATATGTGGACTGATCTTTTTTACATGTAGAATCGCCCCCAAAGGGAATCTCTGGAAACTAACTAAACTACCAGTTAAAAAAGAGATTTTAGCACAACAAACTTCAGTTACTTGGTAGGTCTCATTCAGAATAATACTACATTTCTGCTTGATAAACTCCTTGATATCATAAATAACAATCAAGTGAATAGTGGAAGCCAAATCTCAAGTGCTCAGGAGAGAGAAAAAAAAAAAGTTGGAAAATTTTCATTTTTGAAAAGAAAAGCCAAACATTAAGAGGTTGAATTAACCCCTCAGCATTTACCTCCTAAAAGCTAAACGTATTGAAGCATTTTGTTCTTTGGATTCTTGCTGAGAAAATGGTGTTAAAGAAGAAAAGAATAAAATAGTGACAGCAAATAGAGCTTTAACAAGTCCCTATAATATAAAAAAACACTGTTTTGGACTCTTATTACAAAGAAAGAACTATTGTTGCTGTTGTTATTGTAATCCTAAAATGGATTATAGCCTTTTAATTAAAAAGCTTTGTACTTTTTAATGATGTATACATGTAGCTTTTGATCATGAATGGGCCTATGCTATTAAAAGTACAGTTGAAGTAGTTAATTCCACAATAATGCCAATGTTAAATGGCTTGCAAACTTTAAAAACTTTAAAAGACAAACTGAAGCAAATACTTTTAATTAATTACTTTAAATTTTTTTATTGAAGCAGTGACGTTCCAATAAGTGAGTGCCCAGTACACTCAATAAAAATGTTTTGAAGGAAAAATGAACATCTTAATTAAGTACTCAGTTGTAGGGCTGCAGACCACTTCAATACAACAAAACTTAAAAATAAAAAAAAAGAAAAGAAAAAGAAAAACCTTCAATTCCATCTGAAACAGGGTCATTAGTTTGGAAATATATTGTGATTTTGTGGAAATGGCAAATTTAACCTCCTATTTAATTGGCCAAGGCTTCTACATGCCCTAAAAATAAAGAGGGGACATGCTTTCAAACTAGCAAAATAAGAAGAGGATTCTAGTAGAGAGGTACTGTTGTGATTTCATTTTCAATTCCAAAAAAATTGGGTGAATCACACAAGACACAAGTTGATTAAATCACTAGTATGTGTTAGTTTCTGTAAATACTGGATCTTTGACATAATCAGGGTTATTTTTTTGAAAAATTTCAAAGCTCACTTTAGAACCACACTGAGCATTTTAAATCATTTTTCACTGATTGAAAAGTACACCTCATGACAGGTAAATTTTGCTAAAATACCTTTAAACTCTATCTCCTACAACTTTAAATTCTAGATAAGGCTTCAATCACACGGGACTAGAGACCGGCCGGCAACCCTTGGCAACCACTGGTCACAAGGGAAAGGGTGTATTCCCCAACTGGTTGGCGACACTGTAAAATCGATTGCTAAAGCCCCAGTTATGCAGGACTAAAGAAAATTCAGTGCTATTTGAAAGAATCACTTTCAAATGTCACAGTAAGAAAAAAAATACATAATACATAAAATAATATCAGAAGATGGTTCAAAATCCACCCTTCACATCAGGAATATCAGTTGAGAAAAGAAGGTCCATTGCTGTTGCTTGTTGGGTTTTTGATCATATGCAGTTATCAGTAGATGAAGTTTGCCTGGTTGTAACAGAAATTAAGATTTTAACATCCTGAATGTCTACAGTTCATCTGATAATGATCATGTCATATGATTTAAATCCAGAACAGCTGATAAATAAACTTTGAGATAAGTCTGGAAGGAAGAGAAAGATTTGGGGACTAAAATGGATTTTTTTTAAATATGAAAAAGATTGGTGATTATCTTATTTAAGGGAAATATTTATTTGAACAATGAGTTATTGGATACTTTGATTTTTATGGTTGTTGTTTCCAACATACAGTAGATAACATGATCCATTGGATCACTCTCGCATACACGAGTCAATGCAGAGCGGGTGAATGGCAGTCAGAAGGAACACAGGGTACATACAAACATGGCTGCTTTGTGCATTTACCACTTCGAGTGTAAAAGCCTTTCCTTGTACTTGATCCAAAAGAGCTTTTACTCACCCGCTCGTTCTCTTATTACACTCTCTCTCTCTCTCTCTCTCTCTCTCTCTCTCTCTCTCTCTCTCTCTCTCTCTCTGATCCCCACTCTCTCTCCCTCCAATGGCGGACTTAAATATGAAACTGATTGATTATTCTTTAAGGTTCTGGCAGAAGCGCTGCGCCTCTTAGATGTGTTTAAGCTTCCACATGTGCCTTTTTGGCTCAGATGTGCCATATTACATATTTACTATACAGTAATTGTGTTTTGATGGCCTTTATTATTATTTTTTTAAATCATCAAATGATTTAGGGAAGTTTCTCTTCATTCCCTAGACCTTTTTGGTGCAACCCCAATATTGTATATCTATATACACCGATCAGGCATAACATTATGACCACCTGCCTGATATTGTGTTGGTTCCCTTTTTCCTGCCAAAACAGCCCTGACCCATTGAGGCATGGTCTCCACTAGACCCCTGAAGGTGTGCTGTGGTATCTGGCACCAAGATGGCGGAAACAGATCTTTTAAGTCATGTAAGTTGCGAGGTGGGGCCTCCATGGATCGGACTTGTTTGTCCAGCACATCCCACAGATGCTCGATTGGATTGAGATCTGGGGAATCTGGAGGCCAAGTCAACAACTCAAACTCATTGTTGTGCTCCTTCAGAAGCTTTACCTTCTGTACTATATTCTGACTGAAAAAATAAGTTTTAGAAAATTGGTGTCAGTATTATATTTTTCCACACACTATTGAAAAAATAGTTTAATATCGATGTCTGCATGAAACGCTGTGTGGCAGGCAGAATTTGGACCCAAATGCAGAACATGGGAGATGGGAATAAACTCAAAACTCAGGTTTTACTGCTGGTAACCACAGGAAAAACCAGAGCAGAGCAGAGCAGGGCAGGACAGGAGCAAAACAAACTGGAGACATGGGAAAAACGAAGCTGAGGACCACACAACATTGAGGGAGGACGTGACAAAACACAAGAAAACTGACAGTTTAAATACACAAGAGGAGATGAGGGCAGAGTGGAAACACCTGGGGACACAGCTGAACTAAATCTGATAGAGACATGGGGAAGTAAACCATATACTAGACACAGAAGACACAGGCTACCAAAATAAAACGGGAAATAATCAAAACATGAGAACACCAAACACAGAGATGGAGACTTAACAATGGGGAACATGGGAAGGCATGGATAAAGTGAAATAAAGAATATAAATAGACCATGAAACACAACCTAGAAAACTAAAACTAGGAAGGCCTGAGAATCTAACATAAGATACCCCAACCAGAGATATCTGCTGAAACATAGAAAACCCAAAATGCCATAAATGATAAACTAAGACAAGCAAACCATGACAATTAGGCTGTATTTGGACACAACCGTATTGAGCTAAAAATGCCATTTTTAGTAGATAACGTCTACCATCTTAGTTCAATGTTTTAGCATGCAATCTCTAATAAGTTTTGCATTTATTTCATCATAGTTAAATATTGCAGTTTTGTCAGATGTTGCCTGTGTCTCACCATTATGCACAAGGTGTCCGTGCCTTGATGCACGATCTGAGGCAATATTGCTGCAGAGAGAACTCTGTAAAAAACCTACACAGACATACTGTAAAGATAAGGAAGTTGGAGTGGCAGCTCTTAATGGGTTAAGAGCGAGGTATATCTTTCCTTTCAGTTTCATCTTCCCTCACTGGTTAAGTTTAGGCACTAAAAACTACTTTAAGGGTTCTGAATAGACTGTAGGTTGTGTTAAAATAGGCCGCTCACAACAGCTACATGTACCCTGCACACTGAAAAAGTACACTTTGGGAGTGCAACACAGTGCAAATGGCAGTTTGTGAAATAGTCTTGACTTTTAATCTGTTTCTTTGTGTTTCTGGACATGATTTTCCAACCCTTATTTTACTGTCCCTGAACATGATTTTTCATCTGTCTAGTCTCATATATACCAATATCTGTCCATGCACACATAATGAATATGTTCCACTTGGTGAAGAAACAGGTTGTTGGTCGTGTAAATCATTTTGACACACCTGAGTACAGTTCCACTCCCTAATGGGGTAGTTTTTTTACACTTCTTTTGTATTGTTTTAAATATCTTATGAATATGTTATTAAAAGCCACTTGGTTTGGCAATAACACTGTTTGGTTAGGTTTAGACAATAAAAACTGCTCAGTAAGGTTTGGGGAACTAAGCTCTGTTTTCTTAGTGTCCAGGGTTCACGTTTTGCCATGAGACTGGGCTGAGGAGTAACAGCCCCCATCTCACTAATGCCATAACCCACACACTGTCACCGAGGAACTGGCTGGTGTGTAACTGAAACAGACAAGTGGCTTTCTTAAAACAGTATTATTCACTGCCCCAAAAATTAGACTGTTGACGTAAAATGTCACTTACCACAAGTTCTTGAGAAATTTGACTCAAAAACACAAATGTCAACATCACTGTGGTACTAAAGATCAAGTTTATCCTCTGGGGACCATGAAAATTTTACATACTGGGTGTGTTACGCTGAATTTAATATACCCAGTTAAGAAATTTCTGTGTGGACCAAAGGAGTGGAGCACTAGCTGACAGAGCGACAATTAAATCCACAGAGTCACACCACTACTGTGGCTAAAAAGGCAAAAATCCTTTCTATGCTGTAGTTCTCGAAGGGGAGTAACATGTCATTTGTTAGGATTTTTATACACATTTGGTGCTCCAGTGGGTACTTAATGCAACATGTATGTGGGATTAAATCAAAACAAAAAAGAAGGAACATGCCATTCATCGCAGCAGTGTAGCTCACTAATGCATTTTTAATAGTTTTTCAACAACAATGGAGCTCCACAGTGGAACAATACAGACATTTTTCATGGGATTTGTTGACAGTAAGAAAATATGGAATGTTACTTAGCTTATCTTTAAATCTCAGTGTAAAGATTGATTTAATGAGGCTGTTTTCAATGCTGCTGATTGCATTATGCATGTTTCTGTGTGTGTACGTGCACCAGAGAGATAACAACAGGACATATGCTATAGATATGGCTGGTAACATGGTCAAGTCTCTAAAACAGGATACAACAATGTCTGTGTCTCTTCCCCATGAGTGGTGTCCTAACTGGTGTATCTGTCTTTGACATGACGGGGGAGGTTGATTCAAAAGCCAAGTGCCACAATTAACCCCTTCTGTGACCATCAATCACTATAATGCACAAAAACAGTAATCTAATTAAATAGCTGGAGAGAAATGAGACCATTATTATCTGTCAAATGTTGACCGTTTCCAAATGATGTGATTTTGAAAAACTGTCTTACGCCTTGTGGGGAAATTAGATTGTTTTAAATTTATTGTGTGGATTGTAGTGAGAAGAGGTACAGAAATAATGTGTTACAGAAATAAGTTGTGTTTTTTTTTTTTTTAACTTGGAGTCACATTTAAACAGGTTACATTGCTTGAAAATCAAAAGACAGATCAGGGAAATGTGTGAAGTTTTTCTCCTTTAAAATGCTGCTCAACTAAAACATAAAAAGTTGAATGAATGTCCACTATGTTATTACAAGTGGAGTATTTTGATTTATTGTTATTCATTATTATAAGAATAGGTGATATTTTTCAGCTGATGGACATCTCAATGGAAAAAGCTCTTCAGATTGTTCTCATATTCTTCTTTTGTTTTGAGCAGGCAAATTACAAAAGATGTTTTGTTGCAATTTTCAACTTTATGAAATTAACTAGAAACTGTGGAGGAAGCTGATGATGTGTGTGGGCAGTAAATGTAAATTGCTTGATTGGTTATTGTTTTATCAGGAATTATATTGTATCCAGCATGAACCGAGGGTCGCTAAATTCTTTGTTCCTGTACTTAGTTTTCATTTGGATGTAAGACCGGCTGCTTCACTGTGGAGAACCCGAGAGAAACAAAATAAAATACTAGAAAAATGCAAGAAAATAATGATAGTAGGAAAAGCAAAAGATGTTTAATAAATAAAGAAGATTTAAAGTCTACAGCCACATGTCATAGGACCTCTGTGGTGCTACACAAAAAATCCCCACAAGAAGTGATTTGAGGTAAATTAGCATGTTAACACACCTACAATTACAGTGCTGTCAGATAATTTGAGTTTGAAAAGACTTATTACAGCAGTGGAATATAGGAAATCATGCTGGATATCGTGGTGCATTTATAACTGCAGTACATTTCCAGTTAAATTTATCATGTTTATTCTTTAGACAGATTGGCAACAAAAAGACCAGCATGTATTGACTGCAAGTCTTCATCTGGGTCTGACAAAAACACAAAATACCAACCGTGGGTAGCAATCTACCAATATTTGTGACTTACGTATAGGGTTTATGCTTTTATTATACATTTATGTCAAGAAAGTGCTTTAGAAAACGAGCAAATCATATAAATAGTCAAGGGAAAGAATAGCAAGAAGAAACTTAAATAATTCTGTGTAACATAAAATCGGTCTGGAGTGGTTGAAACAGCAGGCAACAATGCAGAGCAGCATACTGAGAGATAAGAAATTCTGCAGAGACTCCCAAATTGGGAGGGTGGTATATCAGAGCTGGAGATGATGATGAGAGTGAGGCATGGTAACGAGTGTATGTCTCAACCAGTGTTGGGGTCGTTACTCAAAAAAAGTAATGTATTACACATTACTCGTTACTTTTCTTAAAAGTAATGCAGCACTTTACTTAATTACTGGCCAGAGAAAGTAATCCATTACACTACCGTTACACTAGTTACATTATTTTCTCGTTACTCCGTAACATGATCTGAAACACACTGTTACATAATTACCAATTAACAGTATAAACCTTAGGCTACAGTTCCGCACACCAACACAAATCCCTATCCTAATTTCCTTTCTTTCTTTTTCATTTCTTTTTTTATTCATCTGCTCTGCCTGAGCTTTCAGACACTTTTTCGTGTGAATAAACGCCTTGTTCCCACACACTTTTGCTGAGCCAAGTAAAAGGAAGTGCAATTAAGCCACCAGGTAATCCTGATGACAGCAGCAAAAAATAACTTTCCAGCTTATGGCCAATAACTGTGGTCGGGACATTTTGACCTTATTCATGTGCAGAGTGACCAAGAGAAATGGGGGTAGGGCACAGTGTATGGCTCGCTGATGAAAATTGGCTCCAGTCATGTAAAGGACATATAATTGATGGACAGTAGTGGGTCTCTGCAGCAGTAATTTTTGCAGCTATAGGATAAATGGCACTGTCAGTGATGGTATGTAGAGCTCACCTATCAGCATGCTCTCACTTTGCTCTTTAGCTCCCATACATCTGTGATGTAGGAGATTTTTTTTTAACATATTGTTGCATTTTATACAGAAAGATTTTTTTTTCAGAATTCTGTTAAGTTTTTAAAGGTACATGAACAAACAAAATACAAAAAACAAAACAAACAATCCTACAGAGATGCTGCTAAACTGGTACAAAAGGCAAAAACAGGGTGTGACATCAGTAATACAGTGGGGCAATAACCTGCACATGCGCAGTGGTTCGTTTTATATAACGAAATATAACAAGTAATATATGAATCCAGTCCATGTACTTCAGTCCAAAAAGATAAAGAGATTTTTTTTAATTGGGTTGTATGCAATTTGTGGGAATAAGGTAACTCGGGCCTGTAGTGCCAAAGAGTTTTTGAAACGTTTGATTAAACAGATGCTACATCTCGATAAAGGGTGTAATATAAAATTTTGGCAGAATGTTGAGTTGCTGCTAGTTTAGATGGACTGCATATAAATCAAATTGATACTCATTTGTCGATGTTAACTAGAAGTCACCTTTCTAAAATCACAGTGAGCTAATTATGTATAACCTCATGGGGCTAACAACACTTTTAATGTTCCATTGATGCAAAAAACAAACTCTAAAGAGCTGAAGTCCTTTGCTTTCACTTCCTATTATTAAATCCTGTTGGGAGTTCTTGGAAAAACTGCTTATTGCAAATAGAATATGCCCCTCCCACCAATTACTCCACAGCTATTTAGTCATCACTGACCTCCTAAGTGTCAACAATAATGAACCATCCAACAATCAATTCTCCCAGGACAAAGAGATATATCCCTACAGTCGGATGTTGCTGCAGTGGTGAGAGCGTGAGAGTGCTACTGTATGCATGCAAGCACCCAAGAGCCCTGACTTCTTGGTTCTGCTGGCGGGACAGCAGACTTCTCACCCGGGGGTGGGGGTGGGGGTTCTCCACATCCATATCCCCATCTCCTCTGCTCATTATCATCAGTACACACCCTTCACCTCCACCCCCTCCCTCTCCCTCTTTTCTGAGGTGTCTGGTGACTCTGGCCCATGGTATGTTGCTCCTCCCTTTATCGTGGAGGAGAGAAAGGGAGAGGGAGAGAAAAAGAGGCTGCAACCCACTACTACCATGTCCCAAGGGCCCCCTTGCTTGCTTGCCTGCCTGCCCCTCCTGCTGCTCAGTACAGCTGTGGCTCAGTACCAGACCCTGACCAGCTGGGATCTCAAACCTTCCAGAGATTCAAGAGGAGGATTGTGTGAAAGCTCTTCACTGTTCACCACTCTTGTTCACTCTCCATTAGGTGAATCAACACTGACTCTAACTACAACTGCCAAGCCTACTGGTGGTGCTGAGGAAATCCTTCTTTGAGATGGCTGTGGCACCTCGGGGCCTGGTGCTTCTCCTGCCCCTGGTGCTCACCCTTCTGAGCCCAGCACCAACACCGACCTTGGGTGGATGCCCATCGGCTTGCCGGTGCTCTTTTGCCATGCTGCAGTGCTTGGAACCCAATGGCATAACCAGCATCCCACTGCTGGCTTCACAAGAGAGCGAGAACGTGACCGAGATGTGAGTATGATGTGGCACCTGCTCTGCATGTTAGTATGAATGATCAGATGTGCCCACATGCCTTGATTTTGGTTGTCTGCCAATCTTGATTTTCTCAGTTTGTGTCCACACTATGTTGGTGCTAAATTTGTTTCAGTGCCAGAGCTTTGGTTTTAACATCTGATGTGAATTCTCGGGATAGAGCAATACTAGTTAATAATTTGGGCATTTTTTCAGTTTCAGTTCAGGAGATTATGTAGATCTGCTCCAGGTATTTAGCTCTACAGTCATTGATAAGGTTCTCTAGATGCATGTTACAGAAGCAGAAGTAATCTGTAAACAAAGTTAGGTTTGATACATTGACTCTATCTTCCAAAGTTCTTCTTCCCATGATAATGGGTTTTAAGTTTCCATGTTTTTCTTAAGTTCAAATGCAGATATACTTTTGTTTTTCATCATTTCATATTAAAAAGTCAGATACGACTTGCAGTGTAGGGAAGTGGTCTGTAACGAGCCTGGTGATGTCCGGTTGGAGATTATGTGTCTTGAGTCCCTCAAGATTGCAATAAATGAAATGCAAATTATCTTAATTATCTTAAGGCTTAAAAGGTTTAATTCTCAATATCTGACTGTCAGACTCATCCATAACTTCTCATCTCATGTACAGAGGATGATGTCATTGTTAGCCAAATTTAGGTTCTGCTTGATGTAAAATAAAGCTTCTGCTATCTGAGATGTATTAGTATGGCAGTAATTTAGACACTTTGGCTATTGGGAATCAATATTGGATCTGGAGCTGACAATAACTGGCACAGAGTGATGGAACTGATGTCTTACCCCCAGTGTGTGTTCAAGAGTGCCCTTAAGATCTTCAGAGGATCTCCTCACTTTACTTTTGGGATGTTCAAAGTTTTATATTCTTTTGCGGAGTGTATTATCAGGTTTGAATTTTAAAATGTAAGAATAATGCAAAGTTATCACATCACAGTTCCATAAACCTTGTGATAGTTTAGATACAGGTGAAAGAACAATATACTGGACATGCGCATTATACAGTTAAGATGGGCAAATCTTTACTTGATGTATCATAGTTAAAAAATACACATTGGAATCTCCAAAATATGTGTAGAAAGTATTTTTTAATTTTTGTAGCTCAAATATAAATTCCATTCTTGAATGATTGTCTGACCTGCCTGTACTGCTAAGGTTGACCTGACCCAGTTTGTCTTCCTTTAGTGTGGTTCAGTTGGTTTGCAAAATATGAAGTAGAAGATGGCTGATCTGTTTTTTTTTTTTTTTTTTTTGTGTTTTGGGGGGGTTTTTTTTTTTTTTTTTTTTTTTTTTTTTTTTTTAAATACAAAAAACTACAAGCATTTTATACTTTGTATAAAAGCATTAGCCATTTATACATATAACAACAACTTAAGTTTTAAAAAGGAATAAAGAACCAGGCAGATGCTGTACCGTATTTTTCGGACCATAAGGCGCACTTAAAATCCTTTAATTTTATCAAAAATCGACAGTTCGCCTTATAATCTGGTGCACCTTATGTATTAATTCTGGTTGTGCTTACTGACCTCGAACCGATTTTATGTGGTACACGGTGCTCAAAAACCTGTCAAAATGCTTTAGAATGACTTTGGTAAGCTACGAAGCCGCACCGCTTGATGGATTGTTGGAGCATTGCAGCTACCGTAGTCAGGGGCCTCGCGGAGTAATACGTACTGTACTTCAACATAATATTACGGTGTGTTTATTAGGACCCCAAAATGGCACCTATTAAGAGACATGAGAGGAATGAACTGAAAAAGTGAGTGTATTGTTTTGTATTTTATGTTACAACTGAACAATGTTGAGAGTTATTGTGAATGAGTTGAATAAAGTTTGACTTATCTGACTGTTTTGTTTCGCTGAATGCGCTTTATAATCCGATGCGCCTTATGTATGAAAGTAGACCCATTCATTGATATTGCGCTTTATAGTCCGGAAAATACGGTATGT